>VXBJ01001595.1:836493-1000839 GCA_013400055.1 Nycticryphes semicollaris | reverse complement strand
AAAAAAAAAAAGTAAAACATCTTTAAGTCTATGTCAAGGTGGCTGCTTGCAGACACTGTGGGGAGGGAGCACTTTCAGAGAGGGTTTGACATCAGGACACTGCAGGCTGTTATATGAGTTTTTTGCTCCACATAACAGACTGACTCAGATTTTGTGTGCTTTTTATTAAAAGTCTGCATTTTCTTCTGACTGCACAATCCCAATTTGTTCCACTGGAAAGTTCCTTGGATAGTAGCTCCCCACAGTTCCTCATTTGCAAAAATCTCAGTTACTCTATGGTCAAATCAAACTGTTTTTTCAACATTTGGGTTTGTTGGTTGCTTTTTGGGTTTGGTTTGGTTTTTTTCACTGTGGTGCTAACAAGACCACTATACTCAGAGATGCTTTCGTTATTTAAGGATTTGGTTTGTAGCTGGACCCTGATCCTGTCAGTGGCTTGGCACTGGTCAGCTTCCACAATTGTGCTACATAACAATGTGGTTCAAAATATTTCAAGATGCAGGCAACCAGCTCAGTCTCGATTTTCTGAGCAGCAGTGACAATGGTGAAGAAACGTGGGAAACATAGATTTGTACCACGCAAAGATGTTTTTTGCAACGTCAGGGTGTTTGACCATGATCATGGCGAGCTCTGGATATTCAAGGTTCAGTTAATAGAGGTTTTATTTCGTTTGATTTACTCCAGATGGTTCTCAGCCACAACACAGAGACAGACAGCAACCAGAGCTCGTACATGCAGGAGTATCTGAGTAATGAATTTCCATTTGGCCCACAACAGATAACAGCCTGGGCAACGCTTGGATCTGTAGCAGTTTGGATTCCAGAGGCACACGCTGCACAGGAGGAGGAGGAGAGAGTGAGGGAGGGGGTGGCTGCTCTTCACAGCACAGTGAAAGCCAGATCCACGTATGCCAAGAAAATCATCTTAAAATTAAGTTAACATTTTTCTACATTGCAGAGGGATAAATCTTGAACTAACAGCAATCAGAATAGTTTAGTCAGACCTTGGTCTGCAGTGATAGTATTGGCTCTGCTTCTCCATCATTATCGGTGTAGGTCCAACGAAGCCAATCTCGTTATGACCTAACTCCACTTATTACAACTCACCTAATCAGCCCAATATCTACAATGTTAACAAAGGCTTTGCATGATCCAAAATTCTCACTAGACCTACCGGAGCATGACCAGCACCAGCTAAATATGCAACACATCTCTGTACTAGCCTCAACAACAACAGAAAGATAAAGTACTCTTTGTCTCTCTTGCACTTCCATTTGTGCTTTAATTTATAATTTTTTTCCATTTGTAAATATGTCATTCACAAGTATAAATTCTTAGTTTGTTCAGTAAGATTTTGATTTATTTGGTCATGTTTCAAGTAACTCAAGATTAAATATATCCACGATTATGGGAAAAGAGTGAAAATGCCTTGCCATGAACATTTAGCAGTTAATAATAAAGGAAAAACTGGCAGGAAACCTTGGAGGTAATTGCTAATGGTATGATTAGAGTTATTATTGGTGTGGTAGAATTCAAAGAGGATAATGCAAAAGGCAGATTATACTCAATAAATATGAAAGCTGCTGATGCCTTCTGGGAAACACTAGAAGGTTTTCTTTGTAGCAACTATTTATTGCAAGTGTACCATTATTTCTAGTGATTATCCTTTTGCTTTTCTTTACTAGAAAAAAAGGCTCACGTGTAAAATCAGATTTTGGGGGGTGTATGTGTATTTTCCTTTGGCAGATCAGTTTGCAACAAAACGCAAAGTGTTCTCTTTTGAGGTGGCGAATGCCAAGAAAAGCAGCTTCTGCAGGATACAAACAGCACAGAGCAAATCACGGGGCATAGGTGTCCTCAGTTTACCTCCACCATTCCCACTGGTGCTTGGATTCAAATGCAGAACATCACCACAGGCATAGCTTGTGCTGCAGGGGCCAAAGGGTCCTAAAGAAATCAAAGGGCTCCTTTTTGGTTTCACATCGGCAGGGGAAGAAAAGCAGATTAGAATAAGGCAGTAAATGCCTACATGGGATAATGCTTGTATAAAGTGGCATCTGCTGCCCCTTCCCTCAGATCGTTGTTGGTGATCCCAGGAGGTCGTGGGAAATGATCTATGAGTGGACCATGTTCTGCTGCAACCATCCTTGATGGCAGCATGGTGCTGTAGGGAGAGGTTTGCCATGGCTTTCCTCAGTCTGGCTGTGTGCCTACAAGATGGTCAAGGAAGAAGGAATGGGACAGCATTAGGAGCAGCAACAACTCTTGGAAGAAGGGCAGTTTCACCCTCTCTCCCTCCTGCTCAGGATCTCTTCCAAGCAGCCCATGGCCAGGGAGCAGACTGTCTCCCCACTCACCTCTGTTGCCCCCACACTGGCTTTAAACACTGCCTCCAGCCCTGGGCTTGATTCAGCAGACGCTGGAATGCTGCCCAGGTGTGAAAGGAGAGGTTGTGAGCTCCCATCTCGCCTCCTTGGTGCCTTCCCTCCTGCTCCCAAGAGAAGCATCTGCCCCGTTTGTCTTCTGCCCTCACTGCAGCCTGGTTTTGCAGCTTGTGCTGGGTTGCTCTACCTTCCACTGAAGGGCTGGCTTCACAATATGAGGAGCAGAAAAGTTGCTTCTAAGTCTTCAGACCCAATTTCAGTTCTTTTCCCTCCAACATTTTTTCTTCATTTCTTGTACTAGTTTATAGGCTTGCTTTTGTGTAGCATACGAGTGGTGTAGGTTGTCCACTCCTGGAGGCAGAGGGATGACACCAGCAGAGAACCTACAGAGATGAAGGAAAAACAGAATTTTCTAATCACCACAGAATATGTGTCTCTGTCAGAAAGGCAAAATAACTCTTGTCTCCTCTCTTTTTTTTTTTTTTCTATTTTTTTTTTTTTTTCCAGGTAAAGGTTTCCAACAACAATACCAAAAGGCAGAAGAAACATGAGATCATCCAGTGCTGGATTTGAGAGAGACAGACACTCCTTCATGTGTGTATTCTCCTTTAGCTCTGTGCAATCTTTAGGGAGAAGCATAAACACTGAGTAATTTTATTAACTGGCTGTTCTATGGGCTTGTTCAGGCCAAATTTGGATTTTGTAAAACAAACAAACAGCATCTTTCTTTTTTGAAATCAAGAATGTAAGAAAGTATAAACAGGGGGATATTAAGTTTTCCAATTAAAAGAATTATCTTACATAATTAAAATCCCTACCACCACCTTCCAAATTCTGTGGTGCCAGCAATGAAAGAAGAATAAATGCAAACAACAGTAGCTTTTTCACTTCCACAATATAAGCAAAATGAATGGCTCAGTACAAGAAAAAAAAAGAGAAAAAAAAGAAAAAAAGAGAAAAAAAAGTGATGATTGAAACTCTTTTTTCTTGAATGTGGGTGTTAGCAATAGCGTAAGGGAAAACTTTTATAGTTTTTAGGCTGTTTTTCCGCTGAAATTTCTGGACTGGTGAAATGGAGATCTGAAAAAAAATCTGATCACCAATTAAACAGGAAAAACATAATTCTGTGTAAAGACAAACACCGAAAGGTGATAACAGCTTTTTCAGCTCTAAAATTTACTCTGATATCCAGAGTAATATGTGTTTGGTGTCTCTGGGGTGATGTCTTGAAAATAATTTGTCACCCTCTGAAAATGTTTGGTTTATTATCTGTGTTCAAGATAGCTGACGAGTTAAAAGATGGATAGTGCCAGGGTTTCTTTGGTTACCTCCAAACAAACCCTCTTTATATTTTCCAAATTATATCTTCATCAAACAATAGCACACAAACCCTTGAGATCTGATCCCAAACACGTTTTTTAAAGTAAGTGTGTACATCTCTCCTTATATACATGTATTTATAGCAACTGCATAGAAAAGAATCTCTGCTGCTGAGATCTCAAATCTTTCCTGAAATTATACAGTCTTAAATTAAAAGCTGTTTAACACAAATAGAAGAGGATAAAAAGATTGTTGTCTAACCTTAGTTTTGTACCACTGAAACAGAAACTAAGCCGTGGAGCCCTGACTTCCATTTGATTGAATGACTTTTGAATCACATTTCCCACATCCAAAGCTAGATCTGTTGAAGTTAGTTGCAATTTGCATTTTTAGTCAAAGGAAATGCAATATCCAGTCAAATATACTTTTCAATTGAAGTTGGTTGATTCAGTCTTGCCACTTGTAAGTGCTTTGAGCCAGCAGAATTCTCCACGGAGTGTGCAGGAGTGGTATTTAACTTGCATCATATGTGGCAAATTGCTCGGTGCAATTTAGGCAATATTAACCTTAAGGGAAAAGAAAGGTCTGTCACTTAAATCTGGGCTGACTCCTTCATACAACGTCCTAATTGGTAACTTTGCTTTCATCCTCCTCTCGTTTGTTTTGTCATGTTTGACAACGTACACATTTGAAAATTAATGGGTTAATCACCTGCATAATGGCTTTATACCAAATGCCAAAAGGATCTTCCTGGGTTTTGTTTGCAAGTTTGAATAAGCATCTTCATTTGCACTGCTGGGAGAGCACCTTTACGAAGCTGGCTGGTTTCAGGAAGGAGAGCTACTTCTTTCTTTTTCAAATTCTGGAAATGTTGAAAACAAGTTTTCGTTTTGGATTTTGCCTTTCTTTTAACAACAAAATCAGTCATTACTCATATGTCTATTGACTTCATTGAGTCTGTTCTCTTTTAAAAATAAGAATTTTTTTCACCACTTCGGTTATAGAGACAGATTCAAACACTCAATTTAACGCTCACTGTACTTTTTTTTACTTTTTTGAAGTAACAAATATGACTCTCCAGCACATTTTTAAACATCCTTTTATTAAAAAGTGAAATTAAGACATCCAAAAAGTTGGGGAAAAAAAAAACCCAACCAAACACAAACCCTGATATTTTGATGCTGGGAAAAGGGGCATTACTTTAACAAATTTTTCATTTTGAAAATTTCCAAGCAGCTCAGTGCAGCGTTCTTACAAAATCTGTAGTGCCTTGTGCTGACTGACAGGGCACAAGCTTCTGGAAACATCTAATTGTAGCTCTTCAGGCTCGGTAGCTTATCACAGCCATTTGAATAGTCACTCTTATACAAATACAGGAGTAATCTGATACCCAGCCTTACACCCTCAAACCATAAAGTAAACTTGTTTTTCCATGAAGCAATTAGAAGGATACATTTAGACATATCCTTAAAATAAACAACATAAGCATATCTGAAAACATTTAGTGTTGTAACTTGTGGGTTCTCAGAATGAGGGTTTATAGTTACTGAAATACCAGAGAAAATATTGATCAAGACGGGCAGGGAACATACATGGGAAAGTCAGGGTCGTGACCAGACGGATGAAGGAGTTTTATTCTAACCCTGATTTTGCACAATGATTCCCCTTCTCTGGTTTACAACCCAGGAGGGGCCAAGTGTCAGAATACAGGAAAACTCTCCAGTATCTCCCATGCTTCAAGCCCTGGCACATTTATTTGCCTTTCTATATGCTGTATCGAACCGTTACTTCTGTTAATGAATTCACTGATATAAAAAACTTCCTGATGGTATGTAACTTTTACAAAGGAAACCTCCTCATACTATTTAATTCTGAGTTTTGCCTGTTTTACACCAGGAATACATCACAGCCACGCTGAGTCCCCTCTCAAAGCACCAGGAGTCCCTGAAAACAGAAGTGGTGGTACCTGGGGTTTGTGTCTGGATCATTTCTGTTTTGCAGAAGGTCCTGTCCTGACTGCTGCTGGGTGTCATCTTGGCCACCAGCTTGGGCCAATAATAAAACCCATCCCAGAGACATCTGGAGTTACAGAAGTACTAGCCACTTGTATTTTTCCAATGGCTTCTTAGCCAGAATTAATTTGGGGTCCAGCCCTGCGGTGTTCAGTGTCTTCTCTAGGAAGGATCAGAGCCCTACAGTAATCAGTGTCTTCTGTAGGAGGTATCAGGTGTCCACATTGCAGGCTTGGGGACTGGGTGTAAAAGCCCTGACCTGACGCTGAGCAGAGGAACAGGATTAAGCTGCTGCTGCTGCTTACAGAGCAGTTGCCCAGGTCTGCAGACCCGAAGGCACAATCCTTTCTGACTGTATCAGTATCTCCCGCTTTTGCTCCTTCCACCCCCTCGGTGAAGGTCATGTAAATGAGTAAAATCTGCCTCAAAATATAAAGATAAGCTTCAAAACGGCAAACAATCTCAGTCCATTTATTATACCTCTCTACCCAGTGATGCGACATTTCCACCCCCTTAAACAACTGGTTTTTTTGCTTGCTTATTTGTCTTATTTCAAGAATTTTCGGATGCCATTGTAACCACAGTCTTCCTGTCAGAACTGCTTCTCTGAAACATCTTTCAGTGGATTCAGTGTACTCTGTAGTTTCTGGAGTTTATAACACAGCCATAAAAAATTGCTCAAGGCTGAATCTTGGCATATTAAGTGTCATCACAGAGGTAATTGCTTTTCTTTAAACACCTAGGAAAATAAAAAAAAACAACCAACCAAAAAACCAACCAGCATCTAAAGTTGCCAAAAGGCTATCATGTCCAAACACCTACACTTCCACAGAAGGTTTTCTTGGCTTTTATTCTAGTCTTTCTTTGCGCTTTTTTTTTTTCCCCTCTCAGCTGGTTTTGCAATTCATTGTAAGCATCAGAAAACAAGGGAGGCTATTAACCCACAAAAATGTGTCCTGTTAACAAAATGTTAGGAAACGCAATATCTAGGACAATGTGTCCTTATTACACCCTTTTCTAACACAACAGTCTCTCTGCTATTAGAGGAGTGACTAAAGCATTGGACTGAGCTTTGAATATGGCCCTTTCATTAACCCATTGTCAGCTCTGACAACAGAAATAATCTAATTTAGTTTATTTCTTTAGTCCTTCAAACTTTGTTACATGTCAGTAAATTCAGATTTACACAGATTAGGTCATGAACTAAAATGAAGATGGAGCCATGCTGGATTTTCAGGAGTAGTTTGTTGCCCTTCACAGAAGTCTGCAAAAATTAGAGGACAAGCCACTCCTGAAAACTGTTCTGGGTTCCTAATTCTGAAAAAAGCTTTCTCTAACACTATTAGCTAGTCTGAGAGATTCTAACTTTCACTTTGCAAATGGTACAAAAATACATCCAATTTAAGGAGTTTCTTTTGCTATTTGGATATTTACAAGATGAAATCGGGAGATTGTGAATGAATAAAATACCCTAAAATAATAATAATAATAAACCCCCCATGACAAATGAGTAGTAAATAAGTAGTAACCCAGCCAATTGTTTTTACAGTGTGCATTTCTGGTGTGAATTTCACCATTTCTCATAGCCTTTTGGTTATGGTTTTAAACTTGTCTATTTTTTTTAATTTTTTTTTCAGGAACAGGCCAGTCGTTTCGCAAACTGCTGTTGAGAAGCATTTTGAGCAGCTGAATGACCCCCCTGTACTCTCTGCAGCCTGCTCTAATCCGTCACGTTCTGGTTAATTTGGTGTGGCTGTCACTTTCCAAGTCCGTTTGGGGAATAGTACCGTGTCTCTCATCTTTGGTTTAATCATGTCTCAGGCTTGCCCTGGTTCTTCCACCCAAGCTGGAGCTGTGGCTGCCTCAGTTGTGCCGTTGCACCGCAATAGCCAGTTTCGTGGTGCCAGTGTTCCATCCCAGTTTACTGATAGATATACTGTTGTCTTTAATGAATTTTTATTATTTGTTTTTTTTTTTCAGTCCGTAAGAATTTCTGAGTTGAGTGATGTGAAGGTAGGAAATACTATGGCTCTCCCTCTGTAGCTTTTAGGCTGCAATTTTGAGCATGAAATTTGGGTGCTATACGCAAAGAGGAACACGACGGCTGTCATCTCCTAGTGAGAGGGTCAGAGCACAGTGTTCTGGCTTCTGGTGGCTCTTGCTCTGCTCTGTTTTTTTGTAGGACCTCCTACAAGTGTAAGAGCTCCCTTTAGACCCCTCTTAATGCAGCCTGGGCCTCTCTAGCACTGCTCTTGCCACATTTGCCATGGTTGTTTGTCTTTTCCAGTCCTTAAGAGATGGAGTCGTGGCTCAGGAATGAACACCACATCAAAAAGGTGCACATGAAACCAATACAATTCTTTCCAAGAATGCTGCACGCTTGAATACAACCCTAAACAGTCATACCAATTAACATGCATATTCCAGCATTTCCCATAACTAAGTAAGAACGTCTTAGTCTGTCAGCACTTCAGGAAATTTCATCACCTCACTGTCCACTTCTTTCTGCAACTCATTAAAAAAACCAACACATTAAATCTTGCTGCTCTGCAGCTTTGACATGAGAACAATCCCTGGGTTTGTCTTTCCTTTGCTCTGGGGGTTACAGCGTACTGACTGCTACTTGGCAGCTTTAAGGCAAGAAGATACTTTTTCCCTTGTCCCAAAATGGCGATTTACTTTCCATAGCTACCTGTCACTGAGAAGCCTCATATAAAGTCTTCTGAAAACCCACCAAATGCCTCTCTGCCCCTAAGTATATGATCTCTATTCAACTACATTTGTTTACCATGACCCACATTTGAATTTCTCGTGAAGAAATACTCGGAGTTAATACACCCATCTGGCCAGGTACCAAGATTACAGCACATCGAAGCTATGTCCCTGGTTCAGATAAATCAATGCTACAGATAGTGGAGCCAGGGTATTTACTGCAGCAGCACAGTGCAGTGCAGAGGATGGACAAGCTCTGCAGATGGCTCACGAGCTGCAGAGCAGAAGTCTCAGAGGAGGGTTTTGATGGAGAGCCAGAGACAAACAAGAAACCCTGTTGCCTTTCAGGAAACAATCAAGGATTGCACGACAGGCCCTGCATTCATAAGCAGATAGGTAGGTGGAAGGGAAAGGTAATTTTGTGGTTAAAGCTGTGTACTCTCCCACAGGAAACATGGGTGAATTTTTAAGTTCTGGACATTGTCCCTTGCTCTAAGTAAGTCCTACGACCTCTCCGGGCCTGGAGCTGCCATGGATGAAATGGGAACAATTGTATTTTCTTCCTTCTACTCTTTGTTTCCCGATCTCCTGCCTGTTTATTTTAGCCATTATATGTTTGTACAGTACTTAGCACAATGAGATCCTGTTCTTGTCCAAGACCTCAGAGAACTCTATAACACAAAGGTCAAGTTAATGAGAGAGATAATAAACCTCACTGAAAAAAAAAAAAAAAAAGAGTTCTTGTCATTTTTGTTGGAATTCCAATAATGACCAGCTCTGAGTGACTAAACCCCAGGTGACTCATAAAGCAAGGAAAACATGCAGCAAGCTTTTCACAGTTGGCCTTCACACATGTTGTGTTTCTTTTTTTAAACAGCCACAGCAGCCCCCTTTCCTGAGATCACAAGTCCCCTGCTTTCTGAAAGTGGAAAGGAAAAAGACACTCTCTTTACTGTAATCTGACACGACCAATTCCTGGCATTAAGCTTTTCTTCTTTTGGGGGTTATTTGACATTCTGCTAGTGCTTCTGAGATGAATAACCCAAGATAAGTGTTCTCATCTCACGACACAAAAGTCAGTGTTGCACCCTAGTAAAACATGACGTTTCTTGCAGGGACGAGTCTCCCACCTTACTGCATGGTTTGGAATTGGCCAGCCGTTGAGATCCCCCTCCGGCAAGTTTTCTCATCCTTTGTTGGGAACAAGTTTTGACAACAGCAATGCTAATTGATTAAACGTTCTAATCAGAGATTACAGCTAAAAGAGAGATAACATTTTTATTTCATTGTGTCTCTGAGAACATTAGCCTGTAAGAATCTAGCCACTTTGGCTGTAGAACTATATCAAGCTATACTAATTGACTTGCTTTGCCCCCTCCTTTTTCTTTTTTTTGTACTGAATCCCTGAGGTCAGGTATTTAAAAAGCTCATTCAGTATTTATGATACATCTTTCATGAGGATTCAGGTAGGGGGAAGTCTCTTTAAAAAAGCTTTTGCAGCTTTTATGTTCCTTCTTTGGCAATTTTTACATCTAAAGCCAGCTGGCATTCACCGTAGGTGTTCGGAAGAGTAAACATTCTCATTGAAGAAAATTACATAGATTAAGCTATGGCTAAGATATTGGTGGTGAAAAGAGCTATATGGCTAGAATTAGCTTTTTCACAGTTATTTGACTTTCATATGAACAGATTGTCAGATGGCGATAGTGAAATGAAAGGATCATCCTGTGCCAAGACAGAACTGAATATTCTTAAATAATGTATAACAGTCAGTTTGTCATTTTTTTTTCTTTAAAACCTGTCTAAGAACTATAAAAATCAGGTGCAGTATGGGCTTCCAATAACATTTAGAGTATGAATAGTTGTTTTTTCAGATTGAATTAAATGGATATCATCTATAACAGAGAGAGTTATGTGTCCTAATGAGTAGATTGAAAATCTTGATTTTGATTTCTTTTCTCTTATATGGATGGACCATGTTTGTGTGACTGATGTCTTTCAGATTTCAAGGAAAACGTATTGCAAAAACTTTCCAAATCCTGTTTCCTAACAGGGCACTTGAAGAATCAATGGGCTGGTCTCTATGACACCTTTAATAAAAAGAAAACAACAACAAACCCCCCATCTATTATGTGGTTTTTTATTCATAAAGAACTGACCATTAAAATTATGGGTTTTTGTTAATTTTTGAAGGGTAACACCAAGTTCATCTCACACATGCAGATTGATGCTACTGCTGGATTTGCAGTTTGCAGATAGAGCTGGTTTCCTCCCATCTTCTGAATAAGATACCTTTTCAGTTTCACAGTAAAATATTTGAATGTAGTGGAACTTTTGTAGGATTTCCTTAATATAATTAGATGCTGAGCAGTGTGTGATACTCAGATTGGTTTTTAGATACTGATACTTCTAGTCATATAATACTGTAATTTTTGTAATTTAAGCCAGCTGTCAGCTTTCCTTTCTCTTAAAAAAGGGCCAAGATTAGGTGATTAGAGAAAATCTTGTAGTCCAAGTATGTTAGCAGGAAAACTCTTCAGGAATGCAAGAAGGCAGAAGATAACAGAAACATAAAAATATGCTTGTGAATAGGAAGGGTAATATCCAGGGCCAGATTTTGATCTTTATTAGAGTAGTGTAAATCTGGAGTAGCTCCACAGACCTCAGCTCAGTTGCTTTGACCTTGCAGCAGATTACAGATACACAACATAAATCACCAGAGAGACAGCTTTGTATCTTTATGAGAAGAGGTGGGTTATAAATACATACAGATATTTACGCAAACATATGTGGCATGAGAACATCCCAATGGTTGTTTTTATATGAACTCCTCCAACGTTGTTTAATGCAACCACCAACTCTGATGCCTCTACACTGATGTCTTCACCCCCTTGACCTCGGAGACTGCACAATACTAATGTTACGTTAACATCCAAGTGACAGCAAAGGGATTTTTGGCAGATTTTTTCCCCCTGTACCTGTGGTAGGAGACAATGACATCTGTACATAAACAAAGCATCGAGCAAAGCATCAGATGTATAAAATACATGTGAAACAAACATGCTGGTATCATTCTTACTGATGAATTATTTGAACTTTTTTTTTTTCCTGCCCTCTGGTCAGAAAGAAAACAAGCCCGGTGTTTGCCCTCTCTGTTTTCATGTTTTGATTCTAAAGATAATCCACATTAGTTTTTCATTTGTTAATAAGTTTTCCTGTCCAGTGTTCCAGCCATTGAGCTCTGTAAGGAATTCCAGTAACACATGGTTTCCCCTCCTGATTGCAGCTGCTCTCTTTCCCTGCAGGTATCTCAGGGGGCACAGGGCAGGGGCATCCTGCCCCCAGTGGCTACTGCTGCCCCAATGAATCTGAGGCTCGAAGAAGCAGATGAGCTTGGAAAAAACAATTTGATATGTGCATAGCAAAAGGCAAGAAGAGAAGGGACCTTGGATAGGTGATTATGACCAATTAAAACAACAACAACAAAAAAAGAAATTGTCACCCCAGATTTGAGATATTTGCATTCCTGAAGGCTTGTCTGTGTCTCAGGCTGTGCTGCCTGTGCTGACGAGGAGCTGTTGCCCAAAGATCACACACTTTTGGCACTTTTCCATTTCTGCTATGTCATACAAGCAGATACCCAGTGGGGCACAAGCCCCACCTCCCTCCTCTTCTTCTAGTTCTCTGCTTGCCAGGAAGGACACACTATTTGATGATAGGCTATTTTTTTGCTGCCTGCTGCAGCAAACAATATTTTTTTTTTTTACTTTTCTGGACAGCTCTACTGGGGCTCACAAGCCAGGTTTCTTCTGATGACTCTGGGTCTGGTGCAGGACAGAGTGGCTGCAAGTGATACTCATCTAGTCCCCTTTCTAACCCTTTTTAAAGTGCTCTCCTCAGTCATATGAGAGATTCAGAGAGGGTGTACAAAGAAACCTAGATAGAAATTGCTCCCATTAGCTGCCAGCTTGTTACCCAAAGCCTCACTGGTGTTTAGTTCATTGCAGGAGATCTCCTGCAGATGGGCTGCACTGATGGATGTTGTGTATCTGTCTTGGTGGAAAACATGGAGAATCTCTGAGACGGAGTTCTCTTGGGAATGTGGCTGTGATTGACTTTTCCTTGTAACTTCCTCACTTTCACAGATTTGGCAACTCATATCGTTGTGCTTTATTTTGGAATATTTGCCTCTGTAAATGAGTTGGGAAAAAAAGATATTACCTTGGAAATGAATAATATATTTTTCCCCCTTCTGTCTCTTTCCTTGATTTTGATTTTTCTCCTCTGTTAATAGTCACATATGTGGGGGATCTCCTCTGTTCTCTCAGGAGGCTTCTGCTTTGGGTCAATTGGTAACACAGGAAATAGAAGTCACGCTGAAGAAGTTAAAATGGGCAGGGTACTGGGAAACTGCGGTGGGAGGGCAGCTGGGAATTTTGAGGGAGAAACTGTTTTATTCTTATATGAGTTTCTTTTCTAAAACCTTCATCAAACCACACCACTTAAAGTTATGTAGAGATGAGTAATACCTGCAACTTACCCCTCATCTGAAGTTCACAGGATCTGTATAGAAAAAACATCCTTATCCTTTCTTCCTGTGGCTGGGAGAATCTATACATACAGTTTAAGTCTTTTGTATTATTAGTAACAAATAGTAATAATGGTAATAGAGACAAAAAGGAAGTAATGGGAACTTTTTTGTCTCTGTGGTAAAGGCAAATAGTGTGGAGGCAGCTGGGCAGCTGTCTGCTCTGCAACCTACAGGCAAATGCTGGTAGAGCTATTCTATCCTCTGTAAATTTGAGTCTTTTTTCATCTTTGTGTTTTTTCCCAGGCAAAGGAAACCTTGCTTTTTTTTTTTTTTTTTTTAGCCAATTCTGATTAATGCCTTTCTCAGTCCCCTCCCACCCTCTCTGAGTTTTTCATTTTAATGGCACACAGCTCAGATTTTCTTTTTCCTAGGGGAAATAAGACTTCTTGGAAGCTCCCTCCACACCATTCATGCAGAGTATTTTCTAGGGTGACTTAAGGGCAAAACCTCCACAACATTATTGCACCAGGCTTGTCATCTCACATTTCATAAATCCTTGAAAATAAGCTCCTGAAAAGCAGGGATAAAGTGACATTTGGGAATGGAGTAAAATCACAACCTAAACGTGAACTCCAGCAATGGTCAGGAGTTGGGTTACCAGCTCCTCCGTCTATTTAGAATGGCTTAGAGCTGGGTCGGAGCTGTTTGCTTAGCCCTGTTACGAACACAAGGGTTGAACTCCTGGCCCCCTCCCTCATAAATAAACTGATGTCCAGGCTAAAGTCAGATGCCCATCTTTTCTTGAAGTGACATCTACAGCTCACATCCGAAAAAATCTCTGGGGTGAAGAGGGTTAAGAAACATAAATCTCAGAGAATAGTTTATTAATACTACAATAGAAGCTCATGCCTATGAAAGTCACCAGGATGGATTAGGCTGCCTGTGTGTACAGTAAGGAGGGTTTTTTCCCTTCTTCCCCTCCCACCCTTTTTAATTAGAAGCAGATTTAGAAAGTGGGACTTTCCTGAATAATCAGCCACAGTAAACCTTTAATCTTGGTCACCTCCGTGAGAAAAGAATAGGGAATCGATGTGCAGAAAGAGGGGAGACACTAACAAAGGGAATGACATGGGAAGGACAGGTCACTGAATTCACCCTTCTAAGACTATTGTTATTACTTAGCACGTGTGTATGTGCTGGTGGCTTTCTCTGAAGCATTCTCCACTGTAAGGTATGAGGAACCAGAGCACGGGGATTCAGAGCCAGATACAGAGCTGGCTGAAACCTTTCTCTAGAAAAAGCATCCATGTGTGGTTTTGTTTTTTTTTTTGTTTTGTTTTGTTTATTTGTTTGTTTCCCAGCATATGAACACCTTTTGATGCACAAAATTGGTGGCATCTCTCAACCTCTCTTCTCAAAATAAGTAAATAAGTAAATAAATAAATCTCTGAAAAAAAGGTCCCACGGGGAAAAGAGCTTTAAACAGCTCTGAGTGCTGGTCTGAATCCAGAAGAGCTGTATTCTGGATCCTGCTGCTGGTCTGGGAGCAATCTAGGCTGAGTAAAACCATGGGACCACAGTTATGCCAGCTGTAAAGCAGGGCTAATGATAACTGAAACTCTCTGCAAAGCACCCAGAGATTTGTCAGCAAAAAAATTTATAGAGAAGCTTGGTAGCAGTATTACTCAATGGCTCTGATCTATGCAGATGGATGCCTGCCTTCATACTGATGTCTTGTTTGTTTTTCCCACCCTTAACAGTGCTCTAGCAAGAAATCTGTGCCCTTCTTAACTCTGTTTTTGAATTACACCTTCAGTGCTTCACCATAATTAAAACTCTGTTTGCTACAAGCCATGACTTGCATCAATAAGCCAGTGGGTTTTTCAGATATCGTATTCCATCCCAAAGCGTGGTCTCTGTAAACCTGGTCTGCTTGATCTTTCTGCTCCATAGATCGCAACAAATGTGATTCTGGGAAGGCTCAGAATAACCCAAGGAAGCCCAATAGTGCAGATTTTCAAATGGGTGGAAATTGTTTAAGCAGCAGAATAGAGGATCTCTCTGTCACAGTAACTTTTGCACTTTTTGCTTACCCTCTGTCTGTTTAGTTTTGCACACAGAGAAAGCTGTGAGCTTTGCCTCAACAGACCACCCCTCCAGGTTAACATTTCCAAAACCTTGCTTTCGTGGTTTTGTTTTTTTTTTTGTTCCTACTTCAGAGTACTGATTTATCAGTCTTTAATGCCATATTTTCTTCCCCTGGGGTCTGCTGAATTTGTTACTTCACTGCACGTAGCATTTCCTATATATTTATGTGGATAACTTGTTTTTCAGCCTGCATGAATCCCCCAAGCTCCTCTGAGTGCAGCGGATGAGCACCACTTTTGCAGACCCAACATTATGCTTTCCTGTTGTTTCACATTCTAAATAATTGATTTCTTAAGCACAACACTTCGCAGAAATAAATCGAAGATGGACAGCCACTGAAACTTTCCTGGTATGGAAGTTCAGGCCCATTGACATGGACAGTAGAAGTCCAAAGAGGCACATATTAGCACCTGAACTGCTAATGAAACAAAGCTGGTTTCAGACCCTACTTCAATCATTTCCACTTGGAAACCCCCCAGAGCCAATAAAGCAAATACATAAATATGATTAGCTTGAAAGAAATCCAAGAAAATGGTCTGTGTGTACACCTTGGCACAGCTTTTGACGAGTGTATAAGATAAATCAGAATAAATTTACTTTAGTGAACAAGTGTGAAGTGTTCAATATACTTATTCCTGGGACTGAATCCAACTGCAAGTTGGGAAAAATGGTTCCTGATCTGGAGGTGAGAGCAGAAAAAAAAGAAAGGCAATTTTTACTCTGTTTATCCACAAGAAATATTCTTCATTTATTTGCTTAGCACCATTTGACCTGATAAGTGTCTCGTAAAAAATAAAAAACATAAAGAGACAAAAATTGCTTGTATGGAATAAAATTACTCATCATTAGTAGCCACTGATTCTTCTAGATTAGGACTAAAGTGTGATTTCTTACCTCAAAAACCACTTTTCATCTCTAGACATCAAAGTATGCAGTACTTCTGAATAAACGCTGGTGGGGCTTTTGAAAAGAGGAGGCAGCCAGCAGTGAAATGAAGAGCTGTTTGTTGCTCTCAGGGTTATCTTCTCAGATAGTAAAAGAACCACCACTTGAACTCATCTGACTTGACTCCAGCCCTGTGCTTAATCCCTTATGACTGTTTCCACCCACCCCCACCCCTAACCCCCCTTTCCTAAATAGAAGTGAGTCTGGGAAGCAAAAAAATTAAGATATTTCCTACTCACACACCCCCTACATATTTTCCTCATGTCCCACTCCCTCCTCGATTTTTTGTGGGGCAATTGCCCCTTATGATGGGTGGCTGGCTACTAAATTTGCTTCATTTCTCATTTCTTCCAGTTTTCACCTGAAAACCAAACGCTATTTGTCATCTGAGAAGCATCAGAAGTTTTCTACACAAAACTGTTTGTATGAGATTTCACAGTTAAGTTTTGAAGGTTTGAAGTGGATAAGCTTCCCAACTCACAGAAATCTGACCCCAGTAATTGTAATACCATTTTTTTTGAAGTTTCTCAGCCTGTAAGTAGCTTTGAAATGAATAAGGGCTCGCACTGTATCTCTGCAAGGTGTATTTTATTCAGTTAGAATATGTACCATGGTAACATTCTTCAGTGTTGTCATAATTCCTCTCTCCTATTTTTTTTTCTTTCTTCAGTGAGAATTAACTTGTCAACCGGGAAGAAGCTTAGAATTTGTTCATAAATCATTTTGCTGCAGGCTAAAATTTGACACACGGCAGGTAAACATATTTTCTCCAGAAAAAAAAAAAGACAAATATATTATTACCATTTTCCCTCTTTGCAACAGAGTCTCTGATGTCTCCATTTTATGACTAAAGAAAATTTTCTCCAAATTACATTACACTGTACTATTACACTGTCAAGGTAAGTGATCTTCATGAGGTTGAGAACTGCAGCCAGATCAATAGTGGGACATGTTCAAAATTTGGCGATGGATTAATTCGCAATGTGGATTTCTGTTTGTGTGTGTATCAAGCTGCCTCTTCTCACCTTCATGCATGGGAGGCTACAGGTTTTCCATGGCTATGACCTGACCCTGAAAACCCTCTAGATGTTGGTGAGATCTGTTTCTGGGGAGAGCTTGCTAGATTCACCCTGGAGAGGCTACACTGCAATTCCCTCCCGCATATTTTGAACGTGCCTCACTTGTGCCAGTGCTGTTGATTTGCTATTGAGGCTGAAAATTTTTGACAAGTGACTCATCACTGCTCCAGCAATATGTTAAATTTGATCACAGAGTCCTAGAGGCTTTTTAGCAAGCAATTAGGAGGTGGATGTGAAAATAATTTGTACGTTTGTCTGTTTGTTGTTTGTCTCCAGCTCTTCTATCATCAGTTACCTCCCTCCCTTCCGCTGTGGGCAGGAGGGGCCAAAGAAATGTGGTTGTGGTCCCTCTGGGCAGGCTGGGCTTGAGCTCTGAGCTGCCTGACCTGAGTATTCTGAGCTTCTGGTGTAGAACGTGTGCTCCAGGAAGATGGGAGAGGGTTATTCTGGGCTGTCATGCTGCTACTTGTCCTCTTCCCCAATGAAAACGCTCTCTACTAACAATTACCGCATCACGGCAAACAGACTGAAAAGAGACATGATGTAAAAATTAAATTACTTAAAACATTTTTGGGCTAACACTTGGCTTTATATAAACTCAGAGACAATCCTATAAGGCACTCAGGGCAGATTATAGGTTTGGGCAAAGCTAGAAAATTGCTGCCATTATATTGTTATTATTAACACCTTGTAATTAGCCCTAAGGAATCCTGAAGTTCTCTCTCCTGATTTGGCTTTAATGAAGGAAAATTGCTACCTTTGCAAGTTGGATGGCGCCCGCTCTGATTAGTCTTAAGTATATAGGACTATTATTTTGAAAATGTTTGTTGTCATGTGAATATTAGTATTGCATGTAAAAGGGGGGAGGGGAGCAGGGTGGGCTCTTTTATTTCTTGACTATGATGGGTCACATGTTCGCTTCAGTTATGGTCGTCCCCATAAAAATCAAGGATGGAAACCCTGTCAAGGTATCCCAACCACAAGTTAATGAATTCAGGAGGATCCTGTGGCAAGGGCTGCCAGCTGCCCTACCTGCTGATTGCATTGGCTGATGGAGTAATTGTTGCATGGAGATAGTTTTATGATTGCTTTGAGAGTCTGAATGAGATCATGCATGAGTTAGCACACTAAGTGCAATAAAAATGATTTTATTTGCATGTCCCAGAGCCTTTCCTGATTCCTTTGCTGCTTTCACAGGCAACGTCTTCCCAGTGAAATCAAGCCAACATTAATAAAACATCCCTTCCATACATCTCCACTCCTCTCCTCCCACATACTCTATGCTTTCATTACCATCTCTGGGAAAAAACTGACATTAAAGAAAATTCATCTGATCTTATCTGTAATTAATTTGTATTTTGATAATATAGAAGAAGAATTTTTGCATGTAATGACTTACCTGTTCATTATTTCTCTCCTTTGAACTCCTGTGACCGCTTAATAACTCATGCCAAAGCAGAACTGATTATGACATTTTCCCCACCCACCATCCAGGAAGGTTGAAGGTGTTGCCTCTCATACTTAGACAAATTGCTCCAAATAATGACTTTGTGCAAAATTAGTCATACATAATTGAGAAATTCTATAGATGAATAGGAAAGTAACTTGAGATGAAGTTATCATTTTAATGTTTTTTAAGTTAATGTGGGATTTGACATACCGGTTCAGACCAGCAGTCCACCTATAACAATCAACTGCCTTTTGTGGGAATGGGATTAGAGCCCACTCCGTCTGGAAGCAATGAAAGCTTCTCACTTGTCATCACGGAGGGTGCAGAAAGGCCTGGAGGGTACAATGAATGGCATCGAGGAGCGTGGTGTAAAGCAACATGAGTGCACTGGCTGTAGCATCCAATGGCTCTCTCCGTGGGTAGTTGATCTTGGCTCTAAGGCTGCTGTCCCTTCTCTTCCGGTGACAAGCTGGCTTTCCCAGCCTGGTGGCACTGATAGACTCTACAGCCAGCAACAACATCTAAAGTTCTTTGTGTTCCTGTAAGATGGTAAAGTGGCGTAAAGTGGCATAAAGTGTCACATTTCCCACCTGACGCAGTAAGACACTCTCAGCACCAGTCAAAGATTCATTGGCTTATAAACAATTCCTAAGCCCCCTGGACACATATGAATTATGGTTTCAAATTCCCTTTTGTCAACATTTTTTTTTTTTTTTTAATTCCCTGTCCTTCTTCCTCATCCCTGGGAGAACTCTAACCTTTTTTATGCAACTGTCAGATCCAATAAGCAGGACTGTTATGAAAGTTAGCTCATGTTTCATGACAAAAGTATCACAGGCGGTACCAGAGAAATGAAATATAACAGAAATAAGAATAAGGTCACAATTGTCCTGGAACAAGTGCACAATTGTCCTGGAACAAGCGCACAAACAAAATGTACAACATCACATCAAACAGGAGAAATACCTTCCTCTTTCCCCAAGGATATACTGGATTACACCATGGAAGCTCGACCTTTATAACTGCCCAGGACTGAATAGCAACACTAGTTAGTGTTCAGTGATCACTGAATTATCCAGTCCCTCTTTTAAAGAGCTACAGGAAAAAGGAGTAAAATTAAGTCAAAGTTCCAGTAATATAATCGGATTATTTATAGCTTTTTGGTGTTAATAAAAGAAAAATAGTCTAGGAAGAGGCTTGGATTCCAGAGATGTATAGGGGTGAAGCTCAGGATCTGGAGTGTCTGCTCTAGTCCATTGTAAAGGCATGGGTCAGTTGAACAGGTCAACATCTGAAGATGTTCAGATTTCAGAAGCTTCAGTCTTTATCTTCCACTGGTGGGTTGTCAGAATTGTGCCTTACTTTTGCCACACTTCAAAACCAAACACACTTATTTATATTTCATTGCATTTACGACTCATTCTATGCCTTGACTTCATACATCAAAGCCCAATCTATTAAACAAAGCATTTCTTTCGTCCTAATTTACATATATTTTGTATTACCAAGGTTACCCCTCTCCTTTGCTCACTTTGTTGAACATTGCCAGTATCATAGTACAATCTACCATTGATGTATTGAAGCAAGAAAACTGGGACAGGGCAACACATTTAAAAAAAAAAAAGAAAGTCTTAAAACTGAAAGAGTTGTGCATTCACCATGAGGAATCATGATGGACACGAATGCAGACTGAATGCAGACTGTTTTTTCAGTTCCCCAGTGAAACTCCTGGCCCTGTTTCTGGGTGCAGGAAAAGGTAGTCACGTTCTGCTGGCACAATGAATGATGAACATGATAAAGACAATGATGGGCAGCTGATAGACATGGCCATGTATCTGATGCACATTAAAGTTGAGAAGGGTGGTTTCAATTGGTTTTGCGGGATATTGGCCCAGGCCCTTATTGAGAATGGAAAGAAATAGAGAGAATTTATTGAACTATATGTTCAAGATGTTTATTGCAGTGTATAGCATTTAAAAGGTGCCTGCTTGCTGCCCACAGTGCCTTTGCTATTGCTTAATTAAAATAATATAGTGAGGACCAAACTAGCATCTACCCACCTGACAATCTCTAATCCTAAAAGAGCTGGCCCCAGCAACTATTTAAACAAATACTTCAGCAGATTCTGGCTTCCATCAGGTATTGTCATTACACCTACTTAGAGTGATTTAACAGGTTGTAGACAGAAAATGGAATCAACACGCATCGTAAATCAAACCAGAATAAAACAGGGGACATGAGCTTTTAATTCTTTGGCCACATAGGATGCTTTTTAATATGGGATGAGGGAAGCCATATGTAAGCCCAAATCTATGATTAAAACTTTAAATTAACAAAGCAGTACTTACTATGATATTCACACTTCTGCTTGGCTTTTGTCAATAATGGCCCATATTACCTATGTGCTGCCTGGTGTAGAGAAGAGAAAGGAATGGTACAGGGTTTTTTTGGAAAAGAAAACATCTTCGCTGAAGCATGTTCTCACCATATTGTCACCTCTGACTCTCCTGTGGCTGCCAGGAGAGAACTGATTCATCCGGCTGAGTGGGTGGGTGGCCAGGACCAGCAAGGAATTAGAGATGCATTTCACTGCTGTTCAATTATGTATGTTCTCTGAGAAAACAAGTGCTTATGATGCAATTTGTAGTACAAGTTCTGCTTCCCTGAGCAGAAATACTCCCTTTCCACAATTTGAGCTGACTATGGGAGAGACAGCGTTGCAGTAGAGCAGCGTTTCAAGTGGTGTTAGTGCTGCAGTGGGTGTTCAGAGCCCAGTGGGAACCTAGAACTCTTCACAATCTCCAGGGACTCATGCCAGAGAGCTTGGATTCATCTGTGGGATTTGTCAAAGACACACTCTTTGTGACAGCCCCTCAGGTCCCAACTTTGTGGAAAACTATCTCTCTAGGAATAGCACACTTGTGAAAGGACAGAGTACTCAGAGTCCAACCATGAACATTTGTCCCTATTTCACTTGGCTGCAAACTCAGAGGATTTTTGCCACTCAGTTTTCACCATCAGGAGCAGCACATGTGCACAGCGGGTGAAAAAGCCCAGCGGAGGCAAAGGTGTGATTAAGTGTTCTGTTAGAAAGATGGAAAGGTCCCGTCCTGCTGCTCCACAACACCTAGTCACGTGCTAAAATAAGTTCACTGGCGTCAATGACGCATTTCGCTTCCTTTAAAATCAAAGGATGACGGTAACATCTGCAAATCTGTCGCAATGAGACTCCTGCAGACTGAAATCCTCTTAGTACGTAGGCAAGCAAGACAGTCTAGACGATTTTGCTACCATCTAGGCACCAACTTAATCTGGACGAGTCACATCAGCATGTGAAGCAATGAAACCTGGATTCTGCTATTCTGTGAAACGGGACAGGAGAAAAGATAGTGAAGAAGGCTACACAACTAGGTAAATACTTCTTTCTCATGTGGTTGGGGAAAGTACACAGGGCACATATGGATGCAGTTGCATTAATATGTGGTCCCCTTGTCATCTCTGAAGATCCAACCCTGGAATTAATTATTTCTTTGGGATCATTTCTGGAATTTGAAAGAAGGATGTCATGGATGGCAGCATTTCTTCACCGTTAGCAGCTATAAAATTTGATTGAAATGACCAAAGCCAAGATAATAAAAGGCCAGCAAAGACTAACTGGACATTTTTTAAAGAAGCTCTTAGGCACTTTGTAAATTTTAAAAGGCTGTCTGTATAACACAAAGAGACTTTCTGTTCATTTTATCTTTCAATTGCTGTTGCTATTTGCTTGGTTCCAATCTTAGCAATGGACATCCAGCCACCTCTCTGCAGAGCAACAGAACAGTAGTTTCAGTGTCATGGTTTCAGTGAAACGAAACCAGCTTCGGGTGCTTAGCCCAAGAGCTTGGTGATGTAAGTTCCCGCAGCAATTAGCAGCTTCGTCTCCTCTTCCAGCTTCATGAGTCAGCTGCACAGATCAAGAAGGAGTGAAAAAAAAAAACCAACTCACAAAAGACTTCTATAAAAATGCACAACAATTATTTTGCAATGACTAGAAGCTACCAGGGATGTTATAATTGTAAGATGTTGCAGGGTGTATAATAGTGTGACCTCTATATAAGGTGTGTTGCACTATGATCTTTCCAAGCACAGAGGAGAAACTGCGAACAAAGGACTGCTTAGACTTCTGGGACTTCTCCCTTTCTAACTTATGATTACCTCATCTATTTACACTAGGTGAGGAGAGATTTTGTATGCTTTAAGTACATGTACTTCTTAGTTCTTTGGCATAACCTTCTTTTTACAGCCTCTGCATCCTTTAATCCTGGCTGAGCTTAGTACCTACCTTTCTGCCTACCTGGCTGCCTGCTGGAAGGCACTGATTCTCTACTATCCATATTGCGTTGCAAACACATGTATGAAGGGACCCATCTTCATCGCCATCAAGAATTGGAGGATGGCCACTATGCCCTGATGAATATCTGTGCTCCAAGGTTTCTTCCCAGAAGACAGATATTAAGAACTAAACTTTGCGCTTCCCCAGAGCACAACAGTCATTAAAAGCATTATGTAACCAACTGCATCCCAAACTAGGCCATACTCCTAATTGGAGATTTGAAGAAATATGGCTAAAGTTTCTTGTAACATAATAAGCTTTCAATTCTGTATTCCATAGTATGGAAGTTCTTCCAGGCATGCTCATCACCTTCACTCCAGCCTCCAAAGCATCTATGATGTTTTTGATGCCAACTGAAAAAAAAAAAAGAACTATTAGCAAGTAGACAAAGGGCCAAGATTTTTCTTCATGCAGACAGGAAGGCAATGGGGGCAGGCACTGTGAAGCATATGAACTAAGGAAGGGAACCCCGCTGAGCAAATTATTTGTGCCTATTTATTGGGAAAAGTTCTCTTTTCTTGCTATTTCTGAATTATCCAGGAACTTTTTTTTTTTTAACAAATTTGTGCATTGTTTGATGATTAGGAACATATGCTTACAGGAAATGTCATCCTGGATCAATCAGAAGTCCAGCAGGCCCAGGGGGTGGGATTTCAAAAGTGCCTAAGTGAGTTAAAACATAAATCCCAGAGAATTTCCACTAGACAAAATTTACTCCAAACCCTCATTAGTCAGAAGTTCACATAAGCCTTGAAGAATGCAGGTTTATAGCTCTCTCAAAAGTCTTATTTATTTTTTTAACCTTGATTATTATACCTGGCTATTCTTGTTACTGATACAAATATCTAATACCTTTTTGAATCCTGCTAAGCTTCTGGCCTCAGCAAGACCTTGTGGCAGTAAGTTCCCTAGGCTAGCAGTGCATTTGCTTTGTACACCAGTGGATCATGGTGGGATTTCACTTTTGGTGCCAGATGCTACTGGTCACATGTGATGGACAAAAAGATGTCAAGAAATACAAGGAAATGGGTACAGCTGGGCAGTCTAGACTCAGGCAAAGTTAGAAAAAAGGATTAAAGAGATGAATGGCAGAATGTCAACATGCCTAAATTCCCTTTGGAGGTCTTTGTCTCCCCCTTGGCTATAAAGGGAATCCAAGAGCAACTGGATTCCTGACTTAAGTGTCTAAATTTAGGTGAGATTAATCTGGCCCAAGAATCTTGCTCTTTAGAGCCTCTGAAGTGTCAGAGGTTTTTTGCCTTCAGATAAAAGAATAACTAAACAAGAAGCAGATCTCCAAAGCTTTGCAAGCCTGGTGGAGTTCTTCAAGAAAAATTAGAGGCACATTAAAGCTTCATACACACCCAGGTCTTCTTCCTGGTTCCTGCTGCCCCTCAAGAGGATCTCCAAGAAAACCTCGTCCCTGCATCTCTACCACCTTCCCAGCTCAGTGTTCACCTCTAGAGAACAGAGATTTTATTCCTCTCTTAAAATAACTCAGCACTGATACTTTTACTTTCTGAGATTAAGGCTGAACCTGACTGACATGGGGATTAGGAGCAAAGGTTAAACCCATGTCAGACTGAAGATAAAGATGCAAAAGGAACAAATGACTTGATCAAGCTTCCTTCTTTAAACTGTTTTGCGTTAGCAATTAAGCTGACTGTTCATTTAGCATTAGCTGAGGAGATTTTGCAGTTCAAATGAGATGTAAAGGAGAGGTTTTCACCTGCTGGCAACTAAAAAAAAACCAGGGATGTGATTTTTCTTTTTTTGACCATTTAGCTGTTCTTTGCCTTGCACCAGGCTTTTATATTACTAAACCCAAATAATTAACCATTTTAAATTTGAAGTGTCCTTCCACCCCCATCCCAATGACCAAAGAGGAAAAACAAAACCAAAGTAAATAACTAAGAAAATAAAGGATGTAAAACAATTTAGGCTGAAAACAGAAAGAAATAGAATGACTGACTTGGGAACAATGGATCAAAGAGATGAGTAAATAATGCACAGAACTCTCCTAAGCTTCAGCAGCAGTGCAAATAACCTCTAAAATAAATGAAACTGGAATATAAAAGCTTAAAGTTTCCTTTGGGGTTGGGGTGGGATGAGTTTTGAATTCAGCTGGCATGAGAAGCACATTGCCTAGAGTGAGGTGCTTTTTGAGGTCAGGGCTCTCAGATTTGGTGTTTGGAGAAAAAAAATCTAGTAAAGAGAAGGATGGGAGACCTCAAGGAATATGGCAGCTTTTCCTGTGTTTGAAGTATCTGACTTCTGGCAGGATTCTCTCAAGTTGAACTGACACCGAAAACATGTTGAGATTTGACCATCATTAGCCCTAAAAAAGAATCCCTTTGGCGGTGTGTTAAAGCTTTGATATAGTATCTGATTGGAAAAGAGAGAATTTCTCCTGATCTGCCCTTCTTTAGCCCTGTTCCCCCAGAAAGCTGACGGTAAAGATGGCTCTGTCCCCCTTGATTCATCCCTCCCTCATTCCAGTTCAGTCTGGGGGCTCCCATTCCTGTTACCACGGAGTAAGGGGTAACTGCTGAAGGTTGCTGTATTTGGCTTTGTATGAGTCAGAGCTATAGCCAAAGACTAATTCTCTTTACAATCTCTTTACAAGAAAGAAGCTTTTACTTTGAGCATCCACCCCCCACCTTGCCATTCTGACCAAACAGAACTTCAGTTCTCCAAATTGCTTAATGAAGTTTAAAACAATTCCCGTCCTTTATTGTTGTGAATTCCCCCTCATCTTTTTCATCTCTCTTCTGTTTTGGTATGCTGTAACCCACATTTTCCAAACAACGGAAAATTTTCTCCTCACCTACCTACCCACTGGATCTCTAGAGTGATTCTGTAAGATGACAGTAGGTTGGGGAAACCTTCCCATCAACAGAGTATCTATCTATCTATCTATCTATCTATCTATCTATCTATCCATCCATCTATCCATCCATCCCTTGAGAGTGCTGAAATTAAATTTCATTCTGCATTAGAGAATTCCTTTGGTTTGCCAAAAATGCCTGAGCACTTTACACCCTGGCTTTGAGACATCTTTACATCAGGCTTTCCATGGTACTCTACAGATCAAGGACTATATTCTGCTTCTGCAGAACATCTTGTTTTGGAATAGCTGTGACAAGTGTTTGTTCCTGTACGCAGGCAATACAAAGTGGTGGAATACAATCACCTCTGGGGTGCCACATGTCTGCCATCGAGCAACAACGGCAGGACCATACCCAACTGAAACTGCAAGGGGGGCCATGGCAGGCAGGAGGCAATTGGATGAAACTGGCAAACCCTCATCCTCCAGAGCCGCTACTGTTAATCTTGAGAAAACTCTCAGCTCTGAATTGCTCTCAGGAGAAGACCACTTCAGAAGAACAATCCAAGCTTAGCTGTAATCAATGGAAAAATAATAATATAAAAGGTTTTGTGGGCTTTGTAACCAACTGGGTGGACTTTTACTAATGAAAAGGACCAATGACAGATGTTGTGTCTTTGTTGCTGGATGTTCCAACATGGCTCTGCCCATCTTCCCCTTTCATTCTTCTGCAGAACAGGGAAGAACTGAGTGACAAGGAAGAGTTAGACTGCCCTTCACCTAGCTTGTGGTTAGCAGGCACTTTGTAAAGGACACTACATATATATTTTAAGCTGTTTTATTTAAGTGTGATTACTGAGGAAGTACAGTCATTTCACCACACCTCTGCCCCCCCAGGGTGGTGCATCTTCTTAGAAAGGCATCATGTCAAACAGTAAGACGTGATATTCACAACCATGGGCTGTATCACAAGATAATATATCTGTCTGGGAAATCTGAAAAAATGCACTGACAACAGCCTCAGGGAAAAAACAGAGGAAGAATGTAAACCATTATTATACAGAGGGGAGAGAGAGAGTACACAATATTTGCAGAGAATTTTTGCTTCTAGAGACCTGACTTGCTGAGTAAATAACTTCATCAAGTGCTGTCTAATGTACAAAATTACTTTTAACTGTCTGCCACATAGGACAAACCAGCCCTTGTTTACTAACCATTTATCAGCATTTATAACTTCTATTAAATTCAGCACTTAAAAAACAAGTCTAGAAAATTAACTTTGTGACAAATCTGTCTTAGGCTCTTACAACATCGTAACATTGGATACAGTCCTCAACTGCTAAAAATAGACGTAGTCCAAATAGCATGAATGAGCTTACACTCTTCTTGATTTACAACAAGTGAGAAGCTAACCCAGCATGTTTGACTAAGCAATTGGGGCCAACCCTATCAAAACAAACCTGCTCCAAAACAAATGTATTCTAGGATTCTCCATTTCATCCTCTTCCTCCTCTCCTGTGTCACTGCCATGCCCAGTGCTGTCATGGCAGCATCACAAACATGTCCCCTTGCTTTCCCCTGTTCCCCATGTACAAAGGAGAGTTATTGCATATTTAATTACTCTTTATCCAGGATGAAAGCCCCTCAGCAGAAGGCAAATTCTTCCTCCACTCTCTTTTAGACTATTCTAACTTATACAGATGGTCCAGAAGTACAAATGAGATTATCTAGCCCTTTGTCCTTTAAATAATCTGAGTCCATTAAGAATCTTCAGGTTCTAGCAGCAGCATAACTTAAAAAAAAAAAGGTTTTATTCAAGGGAATGGGAACTAAAATACATCATGCTGCTAACCTTCAAGTGCAATTGTAAACATCATGAGTAACGCTAATTGAGTGTTCTTTGCCACTTGCTTTTTCCCCTTCCTTTTCCCTTCAAACAAAATGTTACTGTTTGAAAACCTATTAGAAAGATCAAGACAACACCCTCCCATGGCACAAACAAAATCAGAACTACGTATCCAGGCAGAGCATCAGTGGAAAAGTGCAGGCAGAGTTGCTCAAAGTAGCCCAGCTGGCCTGGGATTTGTCAACATGATGGGCCAAACAGGCTTGAGCATCACCAGAAAATTGTCCTAACCTCAAGGGACACCTCTGGTCACTGCCCTGCCTTTAGCATGATGGGGAGATTGTGCTTCAAACTGGCATGGTGGGGAGTATGCCAGCCTTTGCTGTCTTCCCAATGTCATCAAGACCCACCTTGCTTCATGGTGATCTATTTTAGTCCAGAAACACAGATGAAAGCAAAAAATAACTCCTGGATTTAACTGAATTTTTCAAAATTAAAAATGAACCTTTGGCTAAGAATTTGTACTGGATTGTTCTACTTCCCAAGCAGTTATCCAGTCTCCAGTCTGAGGGAGAGAGCACCTATGAAGGTAACCTCCCTCGTTCTTCTGACGAACAAGTCATTAACTATCTTTGTTTTTCCTGGATCTTTTTTAAACTGATTTTCGTGTCTTGTACAAATATGTAGCTGTCAATTAGAGGATTGCAGCATTAATTAGTCAGGAAAGTTGTTACAGTGCCTTCATGCCTGTAGCAAAAAACTGTGGCCTGGCTGCTCCCGGTCCCCTGCCAATAGCCCATAAGAACCTTTACATTTTGTTGATTTTTTACTCCATCTCAGGCAAACTTTAGAGATTCACTTCCAATTTCAGTACATATTCTTAGGTTCACTTTTTTAGATGACACTGTTTGCAACTCTGCTTGACTCAGACGAGATTTTGCTGTCAAATACACTGATGGGAAAAAAAGTATAATTTTTCATCACAAATTCTTTTAAATTTTTTTTGCCTGTAACACAAGAACCGACCAGATTGACTGTCTTAGTTTTCCTATGGTGGGACACAGAGAACAGCTTATATCAGGATGCCATTGTGGTGGGAAGGCTTTCTCCAGGTGCATTTGTTTTAGGGGGTTTTAAACTGTGACTCTTTCTCATCTTTCTCAGGAGCAGGCAGCTGAGCCAGGGGGAACTCTGGAGGAGCTCCACTGGAGGAGATCTGGCTGTGAACACAAGGATCTCCTGTCAACATCTTTTGAGTCCCAGAACTTGGACCTGAGCTTTGGAGATCCTGCCAGCTTTGTGCAATCCAGAAGAACTGGATGAATAAGATGTTACAGAATAAATGAATGATAATTTCCCCCCCTCGCCTGCCTTCTTTTTCTCTCTTTTTCTGTTGTCTGTGAAAAGTTCCTGAATGTTTTTTTTTTTTTTTCTTTAGCTCATTGTTCAGACCTGGCTGATCTACATTTCTGATCTTTCACCAAAAGTTTCTTAAAAATATTTCTTGTTTGAAGTTCTCTGATCCATTTCTTCTGCTCCAAGGCAGGATTGTTAGGGTGCCCTTTAGCCACACGTCACGCCAGGAGAAAAACAGATCTTGTACACATTTCCTGGCTTTGCTTCTGGTTGCAGGAACCAGGCTCAGCCTCACCAGTTTTGGAGCCCCCAGAAGGGTCAGTAGCCATGGCAAAATATCCAAAGTCATGTTTCAGCCCTGAAACATGCTTCTTTCTTGATATATGCATACTCTGGGAGCTGTTAAGAGTGGTGTGGGGGAGGTCTTTGGTTGTCTTTTAGTTCCTTGAAGCAGCAAAAAATACCCAAGAATTTGCTTACTTTTAGCATTCTGTATGAGTTGCTTAAAACGGCTGCTTCCAGCCATTTTCCTGTTAATTGGACTTGTCTAGAGCTGAAAACAAAACCAAGCAAAATTTCTGGTAAGAAATTCAGTGAAAATTTTTTCTCCTTTTCAGAAATGGATAAATATTCCCGGCCATGCCTTATTTCTTCTGTTTCTCTGCATCAGTGACATGCTTCAATATTCTATTAGGTGTACTTACCTAAATTATACGGTGGTGGTGAGTGACTTTGTGAAGCTGCATTTATTGGCAATAATACCGAGATCACCCCAAGGTGCCTCAGAAGGATTACTAAACAAAGTACCATAGTATTTCAGTCCCAGTCCCAGAGCCCATTTGCCCTATGTCTTTTTCCAGTTGTTGTAGAATTATTTGGCTCTTGTCTCTATTTGAAAGGCCCAGAAAGTACATGGATGAAAAGAAAAAAAGAGGAAATTTCCAAGGTAGTATCGTAGCCATCAGGACCTTACAAAAATACACCAGGTCTTAACATTTAT
Organism: Nycticryphes semicollaris; assembly: GCA_013400055.1. NCBI lineage: Eukaryota > Metazoa > Chordata > Aves > Charadriiformes > Rostratulidae > Nycticryphes > Nycticryphes semicollaris. The sequence goes on along the minus strand of VXBJ01001595.1, from coordinate 970,855 downwards.
AACTGTACCTGGTCCACTGAAGAACATGGTACTTGTACCTCCTATAATTTTGGAAAGCAGCCTTTTGGGACCGAATGTTCATGCTACTTCCATTTGCTGGAAGAGCTGCCATTTGCAGCAAGCTGACAGTGTTCAAGGAGAGCAAAGAATCACGTCTTGAAACACTGGAAATTAGTCAAATTTGTCTACAGACCAGGCTGGGTTATTCCTGCCTTTGCAACAGGTGATTGTTCCTCAGCACATAAACAGAACAACAGCTGCAGGCAATTGTTATTTCCTCATTAATTGCATTTTAGGGCTCGCTGAGGTTTTCTGTGCTGAAGAACCTTCCCAGTCCCTTGAAATGCTAATCGAAACATTTGAATATGTTGTTATCCTGACAGCACACTTGAGGAGGTTTTAAAACTGACCAGCTGTCTAACTACTCCCTATAAATCACTCCCCGTGACCTAGCGGTACATTTTTCTTTTCTTTCGTGTCTATTTGCTGTTTGACACAGGAGCCTGTGCTGTAACTGCTCATTTAATACCAGACAGTGTAATACCCTTGCAGCCTGCCATGATTGTCAGGTTGATTTCATTAGTACGATAAGATGCATAGACTCCTTTTTATCTCTTGTATTCTCCTTCTCTCTCTCCCTTTCTCTGTAATTTGGGTCTTTAAAGTCCCTGCTGTCTCCTGATCTACAGATAATTGTTTACTGTAATACTAGCCAGGAAAAGAGCTGATAAACTCCAGATGTAGCTAGGTCTTCAAATTCACTTTCCTTGCTCTATGCCCATGGCTATGGACCTCAGATAATATTTTGCCGCTGTCTGGGGTCCTCTAAACCTGCTAATAAAAAAGAAGCTATTTAAGAGGACAATGATTGTATCATGTATGATCTGGGTGGCTCATTAGAGCTTCTTTTCTGTTTGGGGGTTTGTTTTGTGTTTTGTTTTTTACAAGCTTCTTACAGGCAGCCAACAAGAACTGGGGCTAGTATCTGCCCTGCACTGTACTCTTTGAAGTCTTATCATGCCTCTTAGTGACAGGAACCAGGATGCTACATGTTAACCCCCATAGAGCAAAGAGATGAGTCTTCTTTTCCCTCTTCAAAAAAGAAGGAAAAAAAAAATAAAAAATAACAATCACTCTTTTCTGCCTTGCTGGAGCTTAGGGTTCATTTGGTTCTTTGCACAGTGACGTTTAGAGAAGGCAGATCATCAGGGTTTCATAACCAAGAAGGAAGTTACTGCCTCCAGCTTCAACAGCTCATGAAACAATACCTTTCACAGGCTTGACAGCAGTTCCCTAGTTTAATTTTTAATTATTATTCCTTAGTTTTACATACCTCTGAACTTCTCCCTTCCACCCAGCACTGAAATGCAATGTGCTATCAAAGAGGCAGCTCTCATATCTGTAGCCTCATTCTAGGGGCCAAAAATAGCCCCAAAAGCCCTGCCTACATTTCCACTGTGAACTGAGTTTGTAACCAGTTCATGAAAAGGTTGACTATAAATATTTTTTGTGCCCACACATGATGTGGTTAATATGGCTAGTAGTTGTGACATCCTTGCCTGGCACATGGAGATCTTCCTATAAACTGGTTTGGCACATTATTTTTATGCTATGAATTCAAGACCACCTAACCATGCCTGTGTAACCAGTTTGGCTGGCTCCTCTGTGCTCCAGACCTGGGTGTGGGAGGATATCCTTGGATGCCTTGTCTCTCGTGCTGCTGGGGCAAGCCACGGTGTAACTTTTTTGAGCATTCTGGTATGTGTTCAAGGACTGTGGGCTATCTGCCTGACCTGGGTGCAAGCCTTAGGCAATATCCCAGTGGACACACCGCTGTGCAGCCTGTAAACTATTCAAACACCATATGGTCTTCTGCAAACAGCTGCCATGGGGATGTAGGCAGATGTGTGCTTCTGTCACAGGAGGGGGTCAAGCACTGGTTCAAAAAGTAACTCGTCAAGAAAAAAACCCACGATCAGATTTATGCTTTAGTCAGAATGTGGGCTTTTTCAGCCCGAGATCTTCATCGTAATTTTGCAAAATCAGAACTGAATTTGGATCTGATAATTCCAATTCTCGGGAGACAACTGAAAACCTGAGATTGAATATAAAATTTATGAAGGTGTCTTAATATAATTAATCAGCCATTTTACACACATCAAGCCAAATTCCTCCCCATAGCCTGCGGTTTTGGAAGGCTTTAATATCCAAGGCTAGATAAGGAGGCTGAGTGCCTTCCACAGGATGCCCCTTGCTCCTTTGCCCTAGAGCAAGGGAGATTGGCAGCCAGTTGCCCTCCCTCTGCAGTGCCATACCTGTGGAAAGGGCATCTTTCAGGAACAGGGAGTGAGAGTTCAACTGCAGATCTAATCTGGGAGGCACCATTTCCATGTCTCCCTGCTCTTCAGGCCTTCCCATTTCATGTTCCCCCAAACTCCTCCTTGTTGCAGGTGGCATTATCAGACTCCACATCCCAAATACATTCCCAGTATTCCTAGACAAATATTTTGTTTCCACTTGGTATTGCATGAGATGACTCTACAAGTTCACTGCTTTGAGTTTAGAAAGAGCTGTGGTTCATTAGTAGGGGAGGCAGAAGAAATGACAATCACAAAAGTGATCAGCCTATGTTATCTCAGCTTTCTCCGTGAAAGCATCTTTTCCTTGATTTTTTTTGGGCTGTTTCATTTCACTTCAGGCTTTCTCAAGGCAATGAGGTCCTCCTGGATTGTGTAACCGGGCATTTCCTATGGGTAATGAAGAACAAAGCTTTAATTGCTGAAGAGAGGAGCTGATGGGCACCACTGTCTCCTCAAAGGCCAGACTGGCTGCCACCCCAGATGTCAGCAGAGATTTGCAAGACCCTCCTTCTGTAGCCCAGTATCATTGAAACCCTTAGCTTAGCCATCAAATTAAATAGAAATGAATTGGTGTAACTCTTCCCTCATAATAATGCTGTTTCATTGCCTTGTAATCCACTTTTAATTGGGATTTGCTTCCTGGCAACAGCATGTAAACAAGGAGATGGTCAAAGGCGGCAGGGGGAGGGGAGGGAATAATTCCGAAATGGGATCCCCCTTGGTTCAGCTTCCCCTCTCTAAAATTCCACAGTCTGGGTTGCTTCCACAATCATTTTTGGAAAATGCCTCTCCTTTCCTCCCTCTTCCCCCAGATTTAAAAAGGGTCTATTCTCCTCCCCTCTTCATGTAAACATCACTTATCTTGTTCTATAGGCAGCATAACTAGCAAGAGCAAGTACTCACAAAGTGTAAATTAGCTAGTGACAATAAATTGTCAGATTGCCTCTGAGGCAGAAACAAATGAATAGTTTAGTTTATTAATCACATGGCACCTTCACCTTTGATGTCTTGATGTTCCAGTTTTGGTGCTCCATTAAGCAACCCTGAGTGACTGCTGCAGCAGCCTCCACTAAACCAGAAATTTTGTTGGCAGCACATTTCAGGACTTCAAAGGCGGTAAATTACCTTGAGATTGTTTCATTAAAGCGCCCTTCCCAGTGTGAACAGCAATAACAGGAGAATCGAGATCAAAGAGCATCCATCTTTCTAGATTTGCTACATAGAAAATTACATGCTGAGGGTGTCTTTTTCACAAATCATGTCGCCTCCCATTTCAGCAAGAATGGTTCTAATTAGAGCAGAAGCCTCCCCGGCTGTGCGGAGAGTTATGATTGTCATTAATACAGCACTGGAAGCTTTTTCCTCTTTGCACTCCCCAGACCCCTACCCAATTCTCTGCAAAGCTAGCAATGTTTGTGATGTGCCTCTGGAGCCTAATTAGAAACAATTATGCTGATTAACTGATTACAGGCAGTTCTGTACAGAATCTTGGGAAGAGCTTTTCCTGGGATGCGTATTTGTTTATTTTAAATATTCTTTCATTTCCCTTCCCCCTCCACCCCCATATGCTGTCTAACTTCATATAACCCTGTGCTTTGCTTCCTTCTGTCTAACCAACAGGGATGCAACCTCAGCATAAGACAGACCAGAGAGAAAGGATTGCTGGAGGACCTCCTGGTACATCTCCTGTTTGATGTGATGTACCAGGCACAAAACAGCCAGATGAAGGATCTATAGCCCTGATTCCTGTATGATTTATTTTCGTTTTCAGGCACTCAACAGCTGACTTTGGCCTTCAGGTCATGAGAATCTTCAGTAACAGGTTAAATCCCAGCAGTACCAGCTATACAGCATACAAAAACCAGAGATATCACCTGCTGACCTGTCCCTGTCATGAATGGCTAGTACCTTCCCACAACAATTTTTTGAGAAGCACGGGATGGAGCAGCCCTGGGCTGGCAAGCACTGTCCCATGGTGTAACTGTCTCTTCCTGCCTTACTCACTGTGCACAGGTTTGGAGAGAGGCAGCTGGTCAGGCATCACTTGTTCCCTTTATCAGCAAGCTGTAGAACTTGTCCTCCTGACTTCCCTTCCTTGCAGCCGCTCATCACTGTCCTTTGGTGTCTTTTTGAACACAAAGGCATTGCTCTTGTCTAACATGGCATGTACTTCATGATTTCATAGAAATAATAGCAGTCCATAGAGAATATAACTACTCCATAATCATGGTAATTCAGTCTGGGTCAGAGGAAAGTCAGAGAAACCCACCAGTAGAGGCAGTGACAGAGAAATCTGCCACAGAAAGGTTCATCCACCTCCAGATGGTTAGAAGCTGACTTCTGCATGTTTACTTCTGTCCACTCTCTGATTTTATTGTCTTACTCACTTAAATCTGATGTTCTTGACACTTTGATAAACATCCATCACAACATATGACTGAGGGCAAAAGCTTAAAAGGTGCTCAAGTAAAGTCTCCTGGTTAAGGTCTCTCTTTCAATGGTGGTGTGCTGTCTGAGGTTTTTCTGGCGTACCATGAAGAGTGGAGGCATCAGTTTGATCAGACAGAATAGCGAGTTAGGAAACATTCTTTTATAACCTCTTACTTCCTAGAAGTCCCTTTTCTCACTAAGGGACTAGGAAACTTTGCAGATTATCTGAATGTATTTCTTTTCCAGACTTTTAGGCCAGAACAATTCCAGAGGTGCCTGTAACTGTTGGTGCGTTCAGTACCATTTTCTATGCTGTTCTTTAGGCTTCCTAATATGTTTTGGTTTATTTGCTGCTGCACAGCTCTCTGGACTTTTAGCACTTCAGTCATAACATGGTTTTTTCTCCTTAAGGTAATACCATAATTTAATATACTGTTATAGAAGCATAAATCTGGGAAAAGTAAGAAAGATGTATGCATTAAATCTCTCTCCCCCACATTCCCCCAGACAAACATTCCTCTTGGCAATGTCCTACTGGAACATTCCCATTAGGGCTACTTGAATGAAGTTTCTTTATCAACGACCATAAAACTATTCATGTGCCTACTGCTCTGACAAAATAATCTAACACTCTTTCCTGGTTATAACATATTAACTTGATACAGAAGATATAACTCTACTCCTATCTTTTGTGAATTTGACCTCTCGTTTGCAAACCTCCAACCACAGGTAGAAGTGTAGATGTGAGTGAAACATCCATAGCCAGAAGTGGAATTATTCAGATGATAAATATTTTTATCATAATTCATTGTAAATTTTAAGTAGGATCAGGAAACCACTTTAGTTCTGCGAAAGAAAAAAAAAAAAGAGAGAAAGGGCAAACGCACCCATTTTGCTACAGATTGTGAGCTTCTTGAAAGGGAAAGATGGTACCAAATGCAGACCTTGAGAGATACAGACATTTCATTTTAGTCTTGTGTTTTATGAGAGCTTTTTGTCAAACATTACAAGCAAAGCAAAACTTGGGGAGCATAGAGCCGTGGGAAAAGCAGCTGTGAAGGTTTCTGTGTGAAATCCAGTGGAATCTCTTTCACCAGCTCTGCAGCACTCTGAATCCAATCTGCTGGATCCTGTTCCACAGAGAAGAGACTTAGAAGAATAAGCAGCATGCAGTGATTTGTTGGATTCTGGTGAAGATATACCACGCCTAATTTCATTGTAAAAGGAACATACACAGCTATTGATCAAAATGTCTTTGTCATTTCTGGAATTACTCCAGAACCATCCTGGTATTTCAAGAAGGATTCGTGTTGCTTTTTGTGATATGAGGTCAGAATAAATTAAGCAGGGCCTCTGACAGCTGATTTTCAATGATAATCTTTATGTTAGGATTGACCTGTTTATTCAACCCAGTCAATCTCTCATGAAAATGACAGCTCAAGAGCGCCACAGATTATTATTCCCAAGGATGCATAGAGATCCTGTCACTTAAGACAATAAAAGCTGATTAGTACAAAACTAGAAAATAAGACTGAAGGAGAAGAAAGCAAAAAAAGATCAGACTTTCTAACTCTGCCACAATTTAGAACAGAACATGTTGAAACCCAAACTGCAGATGTCTTGTGCTGTAAAATGCCTTTTTATTGGATGGCTTGCAAACTTGTGATGTAGGAGAAGCACTAGTCCTCACAATCTGAGGGGTCTTTCTCCATTGTAGGGCTCTGGGTTATGCTCTATTGTCACATCTGGATAAATGGATAGTGGATAAGAGAATGGAACTGCACTGTCATGAAACTGATATATAAATGTAACAAAAGACAGGCTCAGAATTGATGCCTGGGAGATGGTACTGCAGAACAAGGTTGCAAGGCACCATACGAGCTGTATGGTGTGTAGGGTTAGAACAGCCGGCAACTGTGGTTGTAGAAGTATTTCAGTACAGCTGTTGGTAGTAAAGTTTGAAGTGTACTTGTCTGAACAGCTCCTGTAGAGATTGATTTTTGTTTATCACTCTTCTAAGTGCAAAATTTACACGTGAAATTAAAAAAAAAATAAATTATAGTAGTCTTTCTAATTGTGGTTGAATAGTCATACTGCTAATAAGTGCACAATATAACTGTAAACAGATCACAAATCTGGAAACATATTAATTTATGTTACCTTTGTTCTCATTCCAGGAAATACAAGGATTTGATAAGTTGACATTGATTTAATAGTCTGAAAACTGGAATCAATCTTTCTTTTCAGCCTTTTATTTTTCCTCCTGTTGCAAATTACAAACACATTTCTGCTTCCTGCAATCTGTGCATATATTTCCATGGCCATCTTGAAGACCTCTCCCCCTTCCACCCCCACTCTTACCTAAGCAAGAAATGTCTTGTTAATTGAGGTTGCAATTCAATGTGTAGTGACGGAAATGAGCACAATACAGTTAAGGAAATTCAGCTTCGCTGTGTGTTCGTTCTGCAGTGGCTGATTACTGGTGTGATGATGATGATGATGATCAGATGTTGCTTGAGAACTGAGATACAGTGATTGGTTTTGATAACCTGAAATTAACAACTGGATTTATAGCTTGTAAATATTCCTTGTGGTGAATTCTCGCATTGCTGGCATAATCCCCTCTTCCTGTACAGACCTCATTTATGAATCCCAAACCAGCGACATTATCCCCAGGATGTAAGACAAGACTCTCTCCTGTAACGCACACTGTGTTTACTGAGTAGTCAATAAAGTGGCTTTCTCAGACTTTTTATGTGGACCGATTAAATTGTATGTGACTGCGACAGTTAAATTTACACACACTGACCTACTGCTCGGTTATAAAACTGCAGCCTTTTACTTGCACGGGATTTCTAGTACAGTGTTTCCCTTTCAATTCCTCCCTCGTGGTAAGGAAAGATCTCTTATTTGCTATCTGCCTGTAGGGCAGTGGCAGGATCATCCCCATTAAGGGGTGCCCTACAACAGCATTGAGTGAGAACTATTGCACAGCGGGGGCAAGATGACAACCCGACACCAGTGCAGGGCTCTTTTTTTTTTGCCCCCCCTTGACAGGCATTGATAGCTGGGATAGGTTAATTTTCCTTGTGGAAATGGCTTTGCTGGGCCATCTCTGAAGATCAGGTGGATGTCATTCTCATATACAGGTCTATCAGCCCCTCTGATCCCTCCTTTTCCTACTGTCTGCCCCTGAGAATATAGGAATCATGTCACGGAATGTCGTGCCAGCCACTCTTCCTGGAACCTGAGACAATTATCAGAAACGGGAGAAATACTCTTTCTTAGTGGAATGATTCTGCAATATTTTAATGCAGATTCATATTTTAATCTGTTGAAGAATGTGTTTACACGCTGTTTCAGTTTTGTTTGCCACCCGATTCAGAAGCACAAACACTGAAATAAAAGTGCTAAAGCATACAGTGATGGAGACATCATTTCAGTGAGCTCCTGAGATGATGGGGGAGAAGTGCATAACCACTGCTGACAGCGGGGTGGGCCTTTCTAGTCAGGAAGCTGACAGATACAGGAGCAGCAAGAACTCAGTAAGTCATCGAGCTAATCTTTCAAACCCTGTTGCTAAGGCAAGGAGCAGGCACAGCTGGTGTGAAGTTAAAGAGTACAGTAGGAATTGTCCCATCTTATTCTATGTTGCTTTTGGTTGACTGAACAGTTTTAGAAAAGCTTTGACTCTGGTTCTTTCTTATTTTCCTATGACCAGAGACACTGTGTTTGGGGTTTCATTTAAACGTATCAGAGGGAGGGAAGCTTTGTTTATGATCCTGACCCTTTTCATGCTGCTGAGATTTTCAGTTCTTCCTGGGGACACAACCAGGGTGCAATACAGGCCAGTTTGCCAGAAATATCATGGTCTGGATACAACTAATGTTAACTGAGAGGCAGGAGGTTGTAAAAGTGCCTCCTTAGCGTGCTAGAGAAGGGATGGTCTTTGTGGATAGCCAGGGTGCTGCTGCGGGATTCCTCTGAATATTTTTTATGTGCTCTAAAGGTGCTGAGATGCCTCTAACAATTTTGATGTGCTAAAAGATGCTGATGTCAGGAGGCTGGATGATAAAGGATTGTTCCTGGGAGGGGTGGTCCTTGCCAAGCAGCATCCTCAACACTTGTTATCATATATGCCTATGTGCCTATGCTAAATGGAAAACAAAGTCAGAAAAAAACTAGACCTTTATTTTAACTAGGCTATAAATGCAGTTTTGGTAACAGACTGGGTAGAGGAGTAAAAATATTTTCATGTATATCTATGGGATATTATGTCCAAGATGAAGGAAACCATTGTAAAAATATTCCTTTTAAAAACCACTAAGTACAAGTGAACTAGACAATGATTAAATTGTTATCCTTTGTGGGCAACTGTTTTATATGTTGAATATTTTGCAAAGGTTATGTGCAAACCACTAAAAATTCAGGGAGGTGTCATTCTGTAATTAAATATGTTTATTCAGTAAAGTGCTAGTATGATTTCTTCTTGAACAGTTCACTAAAATTTGGACCATTGCAGGTCTTGTAGGCCTGATTCTCTTTTCAATACTCCATCAAAGCACATTGATGGAAGTTCTTCCAGGGTAGGCAGCATGGAGTGAGAAGTTTCACACTCACTGTGTCCTCAAAGAGATTGTCCTGCTTTTTTAAAATTCAATGTGCTAATAGTATTTTTCTTCATCATCTATGGCTGTTAATACACAAATTGACTTGTAATTGTTCCCACCAGGAAACGATGTAGCAGAAGCGTATTTTTATAGGACCGAGGAGCCCACAAGTCTGATACACTCAGTGGACCTGCACATTAGCATGATAATATAATTTATAATCTGTTGAGGTAAATAGAAACCAAAGCCCACATGTGGTAAAACCGGTTTGCTAGCCAAAACAAAGTCTACTTGTGTTGTTCACATTCTTGAAGAATCTAAATATTCGAAGATGTCTAGGACACAATGAGGTAAATTTCCAGACAAGATAAATACAGACAGAAATATAAGCTGAGAGTGAAGAATAGGGCTACTGTAGGAATTTTAGCACTAAAAAATCAAGCGAGTTGTGGGAGGCACGCCCAGTTGGGATTCTGGTTTTCACAGGCTCTTTGCTTGTCAAACTTAATATCAAGTAAAATAACCTAATTTGACTTGGCAAAGGCATATAGTATATAGTCTTGATATCTGTGACAGAGGCTTTTGAAGTTTCTTATAAACAGTGTTTTCCTTGCTTTGGAAGAGATGGTTGAATAATAAACAGCTTTCCTGATCCTGACTCTTACCGCTGAAAAGAACAAATCGTAAGTAGCTGATCGGCAAAGGAAATCCTCTGCTCAGCCCCTCTGCCAAAAAAGGGCTTAATAGTGTGCTCAGTCTTAGGCATGTGCTTAAAGAAGTCCTGAGTAAGGGTGTGTCACATTTTTAGGGTTTTTGTTCCTGTTTTTTTCTGACCCATGACCTCATGGAAGCATGCTGTGAGACTGTCTTTCAGGCAAAACATGTGCTTTTGCTCTCCTGGATCTTTTTTTTTTTTTTTCCTTCTCTCTCTATTGTGGATTGATGTGAAATCTGAATGTGAAAAAAGAACTCATTTACCAATTAGGAAACTATTATTATTACTATTAGTATTGTTAGTATTATTATCCTCCTCCTCCTCCTCCTCAGCAACAACAACGTAATGATTACTATTTCCATTATCCCTGATTAGGAAACAAGCAGAATAGGTTGCAGAAAGGATAATAAAAATATTTTGGAAGAGAACTTAGACCAAAGGCAGAAATGTATTAATGTTTGAGATGCTGTCTGTTATCTTTGGAAACAGAGCAGATTTAAAAAGAAATATTAACTAGAGGGTGATGATGGGGAATCAGTCAAAGCAAAATCCGGGAAAAGTATGGTTCTGAATTCTTTGATGATGTCCCAGTTTCTTAGATTAGCTGAGTCAGATTCAGAACTGAAATATGGAAGTACTGTTCTCACTGGACTTAATAAAAGCTACATACAATTACTTTTGAGTTTTCATTTATTTGGCAATCAGAGCAAAATAGGAGTGGCATTACCTTGCACTAAAACAATGATGCAAACAAATGACCCAAGAAGTGTGGCTCACAAAATCTTTTTTCCCCAACATGTTATGAAAAGTGGCAGATCTCCATCTCTCCCATCTCAGAATAAATCATCCATTTCTTTTTTCTTTTTTCTTTTTTCTTTTTTCTTTTTTCTTTTTTCTTTTTTCTTTTTTTTTTCTTTTTTCTTTTTTCTTTTTTCTTTTTTCTTTTTTCTTTTTTCTTTTTTTTTTCTTTTTTCTTTTTTCTTTTTTCTTTTTTCTTTCCAAAATGTGCTTTCTTTTGCTGTTTCCCTCCCTGTCTCTGTCCTCCTTTTTCCCTACTGTTGCCAGTTTGTAAATGGATTTATGCTCAGTACGTCAAAGTGAGGAGGAGCTCAGAGTTTCTTTCTGAATCACAGTTCTCAGTATTTAACTGCTTGGTTTTCATACTTTAATTTGCCTGATTCCTGCAACTTTTATCCTATTGATAATTGATAGACTGTTCCTTCCTTCCCAATTTCCTTTATTAGTTACATCAGGAAGTTTATTGGTGTTCCTTGCATGTAACTCAAGAAGACGGATAGCGCCACGCTTGTTTTCAGGCCTATGTAAATTAATACTGTCCAGAAGTCTAAAGGCAAAGATCAGCAAGCCTTAAAACCCGGAAGATATCTGGTTACACGCCAGAGGCCTCCTCTTCAAATGAAATGACAGGAATCTGGGGCTGAAGGACTTCCGTTCGCTCTTAATGAACTTGAGTGGCTCTTGCCTATAACCAGAAATGATATGCAGACAAACAGCTCCTAAGACATGTCATTCCTGCAGCTTGCAGTCTGTTATTACTTTTATTCTTTCCAGCGTCCCCATGTTACACTGCAAGCCCAAAGCCCAATCATGTAAAGCATGAATAATAAAGTGCCCAGGAACGCTGACATTGATGTCAAAAGTGTCTTTTCACCAAAGTGGAAACAGAAAGTCTGATCCCATAAACCTGGTGTGGCTCTTTGGACAGGTTCTGCTGATTTACGTTTATGAACAATACTCAGGAGGATTCCTGGGTTGGTGCAGCTGCGTTTGAGAGATTCACAGGTGGCCCTTCATTATCAAATCCAAACATTTTCTCTTGTCATTCCAGCTTTGCTTGAACCAAGATGCTGTTCTATGTATATACCTTTGTACAGCTAACAAATAACTGTAAGAGTTGGTAAAGATTTACTATCTGTGGTTCTGTACCAATAACACATGCGAATATAAATAAATTTATTGAGCAATAATACAGAGAATTAAAGCTGTGATGTAAAAAGCAGCATATGAGAAGTCCCCCACTCAAAATGTGGGTGTGTGTAAGGCTCTCAGATGTAACAATTAAATGCTAACATGGTGTAATACAGTAATATGGCACACAGTGTTTCATTCCAGTGGCAATCCTAATTATAACACTACTCAGTACAGGAAATTGCCTGTTGAACTACTCTGCCTTGAAAACCTTAACAGAAAACCGTGCATATGTTTGCTTACATAGTGAAATATAATGCAGAGCCGACTCCAAAGAGCAAACCTCAGAATCTCCTTCTTTACTTTTAACTTTCTCCTCCCTCCAAAACTACAGACAGTAGACAGTAACACTGCCATTTATTAGCAGCGTGACAGTGAGGCAAGAGCCTGGTTACAAAAGCAAGTGGCTTATGATAAAATGATGGCTCAATCAAGAGGTCGTAACATGCTCAAAACCAGACTGGAAGGGCTGTGTGCCAGTGGCAGCAAAGAAAAGAGCCCATCAACACCGTGCGTGTATTTGTCCGTGTGAATATCGACGGCTGGAAGTGAATTGCGCTACCTGGACTTGCTGAAGTAGTTATAAAATGAGAGCTCCCCTTCCTCCGGATTCTCTGGAAGGTTTTGAAGGGAAACAAGCCAGATATTTATAAATTAAAATGCTTTCAATTCCATCTCTCCCAGGAGGGAGAGAATATCAATTTGATGTTCTTCTATGCTAAAAAAAAAAAAAAAGGATTTTGTACTTTTTTTGTTCCCTAAGAATGGACTGAAGCAGGCTTTTTTTTCTAAAGCTTTGCTTTTAATCTCTAATATAGTGAATTACTTTAACCTTCAAAGCAAGTAGTTTTCTAGTTAGTAAATATCTGGAGGCATCCAACTTGGGCTTGGGACAGTGGGATGCACAGTTCTGGTCTCTGTCTTGCACTTGATTTCAGACTGGAGAAGATCTTGATAATAACCAAAACCTCAGCTGCAAAATAGCAAATTTAGGCACCAGTTCAGGAAAGTCCTTAACCATGTGCTTAAACTTGTTGCTTAATCACAGCCAAAAAAGCAGACAAAGAACTCAAGTAGAACAATACACAGACTGAGAAAGTCTCTGCTGGGGGCTTTGGTTTCTTAACTGTGTGTGTGCTCCTGTCATTCTACTGACCTTCAACATCTACAAAAAGGCAGTATGATTTACTGGAGCAAAGTTGTTTTACAAGGCTTGGTGGAGACTTGAAGCTCTTCCTAACAACAAACAAGTGCTGAGTCAGCAGCTGGACTCTCCTGCAGGAGGGGAGAGTGTGACTATAAGACTAACACTTTTATATTGCTAATACATCTAATCAAGAAAAGAACTATCTGTATTTTATCCCCGAGTGAACACCATTTACTGAATAATACCCTGTGACTGGACAACTGGACAGACCATAATCTTAATTCCACAGTGTCTTCCCCAAATTCCTGCTTTCTTTGTCTGTAGCACTACTCTGTGTGTCTTTATACATTCTTACTACTCCTGTTATAAATCTTCTAGCAACAATTTACTGAGGTTTGATTCTAATTTGAGCACCCCAGTCTACTGAAACACTTTGTTGTAGAAAGAAAAGCTGTTGGCACTGGTTTAGTGTATCAAATCTTGATGTTTACTTCTTTGACTTTACAGCTTTACTGGCATCTTTCTGTTGATCTGATTGTGCCAAAGGTTAACGATGTCCAGTAATAGACCATATCCATTTAATTGGACAGATTAGCCAGTGGAAAACTCTCACTTGTGGTGCCACAGGAGCAGAATCACCCTTCAGTGTGGCAACCCCATTCATTGTCTTTCCCAGTGGTGATGTAAGGGAAATATGAGGTACTATAAAATAGCCCAAGACAAGTTGCTTTAGCCCATCAAAGAGAAATTAAAAATACGCATATTAAAGAATGCCATTAATAGGTGCATAAACCTTTAAACAATTGTTGTGTTTTCTTCTGATTTCAGTGATGCTGGTGCAAGTCTTGGTTAGATCACTGAAATTTTCATTCCTAGTTCTGAATCTCCAGAACAGATTCTCCTCTTGATGCTACGAGCAGCTTTCAAAATTGAGATACTAAGAAGTTATGAAAAGAATGATTTTGCTTCTTGTTTCTTAGGACAGTTTTATGCCTTTCTGACTTCTTCGTACGACTGTGAAAGAAATGGAAGTTTAAGGACATGGTTAGGCATGGATGACTGTGTATGAATCCCATTTGTAGCGGTAACAGATGAAATAAAATATCCTTGCAAGTGACACAGCAGACTGGATATGCCCATTCTGTCCTACGCCTAATTACATTTTTTATGTACACAACTATTTCTCTTTAATCATCTCTGTTTCCTACTTGTCTCTGTTCCCAATTGTCACAACTCTGCTTCTTTAGTCTGCATCAGCCATGCTTAATATGTGCCATAGCTTTGTTTATGGATATATTTTACTAATTCTTATTTATTAAAATAATTGCCTTAATTAATCCTAATTGTTCATTGTTAATCACTCAGTAATACGCTTCCATTTGCTTGTACATATATTTTTGTATTAGTCATTATAAAAGCAAGACATAAAGCAAATGGTATAATTACTCACAAAAGACCGGGAGCTCAAACAATAAAAATCAAAGGGGAAAAATAAAATGCTTTCAACATTCCTATATAGTAAGTGGGACATCCTGTGTCACAAATGACTTTATGAGCTGTCTGGAGGTGGGATTCCCTTCTAAAGCCCCGGGAGGCTAAGAAATGAAATGAGAAACCATCTTACAGCTGAGATGATGTTTCCAAATTTACCTCTTGCTGTTTGTCAGCAAGACCAGGAGAGAAGGTAAAAGATGTCAGAACCCTACTGAACTATGATAGACTGCCTGTGAGAGTCTTGAAGGGAACGAAATTTGAGTAACAATATAAAAAAATCCTCAGAGTTTTGCATTTTATTTTTTTTAAAAAGCAGCCACCTACTATTGTTAGTCAAAAGCTCAGAGATGTCTTGATGTTGGTGGTTACCAAAAATCACAACATGACTCGATCTGTTCTCACTCATATTGGGTCAGTTCATGATCAGACAAGTGCGTGGGGGCGAGGAAAGAGGAAACCTTGCTGAGAGCAATGGCAGTGCCATCACCCAGGTGGGTGGTTATCTCTTCTCTAACTCTAGCCTTTCCCTAAAGCCAAATGTAAAAACAGAACGAGCTATGAGGTAGCACGCAAAGGCTCTGCAAAGCTACAGAGAGAGGCTCTGAAGAAATGTGTCTGCAGGGCAGTCCTGGGCTGGCAAAGATACTCTGCCAGAATAAATGTGGACTCCCTTAGGCAGGACTATCAGCTATTGTATGTCTGTGCACATTCTAACTCCTATGAAAAAATGATTTTATTTTTCCCATTAGCTGGAAAGCAGCTTTCACATCAGACAGAAATGGTCTGGTCCACTCAATAACTCTGAAGCAGTTAGTGGGATGGGTCTTGCAACGTGAGCCCAGGAGGGAGAACAAACTCCCCAGGTGCTTGTTCTACTTCACTGGCCCAAAGTGACTGAGGTACATGGACTTCAGGGGAGCAACACTACTGCTACCAGCTGAGAGCCTGATCTGTGTTTATCTGTAACATACTGATCTTTCTATAACTTCGTGATGTTATAATTGTCCTTAGTTAAATTATATTCACAAATGATTTATTCAACAGTTACAGTTCCCACAGTTCTAAAGCTCGTTGACTAAATATTCTCTGGTTAAATTAGTTGTGCCTTAATCTGCTGGCAAGGTCCCAATGGTTTTGAGGAAGTTATACTAACAAAAGTTTTGTTCTGAGTGAGTAGATTTTCCTCTCTAGCTGACAAGTTTTAAATATCTATTCATCTAAATGTAATTTCTTTTCTATAGGAAAGACGGTAAAGTCAGTGAAGCATTTCTCAACTCACCTTCCTTCTCCAAACACAGACCCTGTGTAACCCATACATCTGCAAGAAGTATGAACTTATTGTCCCACCTTTCCACTTATTTTTATCTTTGATTCTATTAGGTCTTCTAACAAAGACATGGTTAGTGGCAACTTTTAGTGGCTTCTGTCATCTGGGAATCCGACCTGCTATGAGAATTGAACATAATCCACTTCTAACACATCTACAATCTGGAGCCACATGAGAGAAAGGTTTTGTATTATGTCTTCTTCCCTTTTTGACCATTGTTTTCCATGCATGGAGCCAACTCTCATTACCTATCAAAACTGGTGAATGCAGTAGGAAACAGCTTGCTTGAACAGTCACTACAGGTTGGTGAAATCCTGATGAACCCCTTTTTTGGCCACAGAACAGAAATGTTCTATGGCATAAACGTGCCTGCATGTGACATGTTTTGAAGTGGGGGTGATCCTGTAACACGAATCTGCAGCTGAGAATATGTCTCCTGAGGGCACCTCTACCTGGAACCATCACACAGGTACAACAACCAGGCAAGGTCTCTGGTGGTGGAGTTGTACCTGCACTCTGCAGAAGGCAGCCCTCCAACTTGGCAGGCTCATGGACTGGAAGAGACATTACGTGGCCTTGGTCACATCTTCACAAGAAACTCAAAAGCCACTGCTCCCTTTCACATATGTGATTTTAAACTTCCATACTTCTTTATGGATCCCATGTGATGGAGACCACATCTCTGCAGTCTAATGCTAAATTTATAACCCAACTACTGCTAAATGTGTCAGATGAAGTAAAATACAGGACAGGGGAAATTTAAAAGGAGTGAATTAATAGCTAAATTAACGTTACAGCTCCTCCTACAAATCCTCACATACAAGCTCAGCAGGTTTTTCATGTTTATCCACCCAGCCTGTCCTGGAAAGGGGCCTCCTACCTCCTTCTTCTCTATTGCTGTTGCTATTAAGAGAGATTTTTGTAGTATACAAAAGCTCTGATTGTCCTCTCACTTATACTAATTTTGCAATTGTGTAAATCCATTGACCTGAGCAGAGTTATTTTTGATTGACACTAATATATGCTGGAGGAGAATCGGGTTTTAAATATCTTTGAAGGCAGACAAGCTTGGAAAAAATAGTCTTATTTTTAGGCTCCATAATCATGACGATGTCCTTTTGTGCCATGCTGCTCATTTGTTATTTGAATTACATTTGCCAAACATTCATTCAAGTCAGATATTTGTATGTCCATTGTGTATTACCTTGTAAATGTAACTTAATTTGTTTGTAGTTTTTCTTTATAAATAACCTTGCCTCAAAGTTATTTTAGAGGTTTCAAGGACCATGAAGCGTATAAATGGATAAAGTTCCTAAAGCTTCAGTGTCTTCCAAGATTTCTCTTAACATTAAATTAAATGAATCATTTATATCCTACTGCGTGATGCGACCATTCTGTTACCATGATGTAGCTACACAAGAACTTTGTCGATGATTTACAGTCATGTGGTTCTCCTCATAAATCCGTGTAATACAGTTTCATATGGATAGTCTTCAGTTTAGTCTCTTTTATGAAGTATTGAGTTCAGCTGAACTGTGTAAAGCATTTAGTCTAACCACCAACATGAGTCATTACAGTGTTATAATTGGTCTTTTCTATTTATTTCTTTTTTTGTTGTTGCCATTAGGTCAATTGCTTACCTTCAGGCTTTTACAGCAAGAGAGAGACCCTTCCCCTCTGTAATCCTTCATTTTCTACTCCACAATCTATCACTGGGCAAAGCTAAACACTCAGTTGATTTCACCTTGAATTACTAAAGCAGATTCCCAAAAATGATTCCATAACTTAATTTTCATGGACATCAAAAACTCTTGGCCCCATTACTGGGTTAGCTTTGGGCAGGATTACAGCAGAAACTGCAACACTTCTTTTTTACTGTGTTGTGCGTGACAAGTAAGGATTTCTAAGCCTGTCCAATACAGGAGCTTTTTGCATATTTCAGAGGCTACGGTCTCTAAAGCAACTTGCCAAAGTCCTTGTTATGTGAAAAGCTGTTGAGCCAATGTAGTATACATATATGCATGTGTATTATATATATGCATTCCATGTATTGCGGTGAGTCAGCTTGAAAATCCAGATGAAAAATCAGAAGTTGCACCAGAGAAGTTGTATCAGAAGGCCTACACCTTAAAAGCATGTTGTCCTATTAAATTTTTGTCTAACCAGTACATTTTACTGCTAAGCTCCAAAGTCAGAAGATTTCTAACATAACATAACATAACATAACATAACATAACATAACATAACATAACATAACATAACATAACATAGCATCTGTTGATAGTAAGGGATGCTCTCTCCTTGAAAAATCATGTGGCTTGTATCTGGTGTGAAACTATTAGTGAGCTGACTTACTGTTCACTGTATTTAGAAGAGATTATGTTAAATGTGGCATCATCCCCTGGAAGAATATACCAGGGAACATTTGGTGCTGTTCCAGCCCTGCATTAGCCCAGTTGAACATGCAGTTAGCCAATATTATACATAAGTCTAAAATAACTGTGCAAATTAGGTGCATAATTGCATCCATAAATTGTTGGAAAATCTGGCTTTTAAATTACACATCATAAACAATAATAACCCACTGAGATGATTGCTGTCAGTTTACCTTACCTAAACTGCATTTCTCTTTGTCCAGCATAAGAATGAAGGGATGCTCTCTAAACTTATCAAGGAGCAAACTTCAAATCAGCAATGAAGGTGTTTGCTTACAAAACATGTTAACAAGCTCTGGATGTCACTGCTGTAAGGAGCCGTGGGGTCACAGTCGTAAAAGACAGTTGAGTTTCTGGTAGGCTGAGTCCATCAGCTGCTTTCATAGTCTAGTTGGGTTTTCTGGATCAGAAAGTCCCTGTATCATCTAGTCCTGGAAATTGGGAGGATGTGCAAAGAGAAGGATATCAGGTCTTTGTACCTTTTTTTTTGCATCACACAAACACAGGATTTGGGCTAAATGAGCTTTGACCTGGCAGTTACTTCTAGTTTTCTGACCTTCTATTTCTTTACATTACTTTGCATTACTTTCTGTTTCAGACTGACCTTGAAGTCATAAAAGTAGTTCTTACTATACTCAAATCACAGTTATTATCATTATTTATTTTTGAATATCCACAGATAGAAATGTGGTTATTATAATTCCTATTATTATTATCTCAAAAACTTCAGAGTCTGAATCTGACATAATGAGGAATAACGTCACTGGGATCCTGACTCAACTCAGTGTAGAATGCCAAAGAAATAAAAAGAATCAATCTAAAACTTCATTTTAATATCAGAATAGACCTGACAGTTGAAGATAGACAGTAATTAATCTAATGATTCACATAAAAGTGAGCTTGGAGGAAATTTGTCCATGCGTGACAAGAAAGATAGCTCTGACCAGCAAGACAAGTGATAGAGGATAGAAATAACACTTAAAGCACACACCTCCAATTACTATGATATTGTCTATCTTTTAATAATGAGAACATCACAACAGGGAGGTATACGAGCTTTTAATGACACTCAGTAAATGAGCTGGCTTGCAAAACAGCTGCATGTCCTTTTGTACTTATAATGGCTTGACAACATTTTGTCCAGAGGGCTGTGAAATTTTCCTAGCCCGGCCCGTTAATCTCAAAAGCAAATGCTGCTTTTCAGTGAGAAAGCTGCACAAACCGACTCTCCCTGCTCAGTGCACCCTCATAGCGTGAGCCAAGAGCTGAAGAGAAGCTCCTCAGAGCCCTGAAGCATGAAAATGCATGAACCTTAATAGCTCCTGAAACCAGAGTAATGCTCCTGAAAAACACAGCGTTGGTCAGGTGTGGGTCTAGTAGTGGGGGTTTTGCTGTTTGGAGTCTGGTGGATGCTCCATGAAGTACCATCTAATACAGTAGTCATGCTTAGGGTTTCAAGGCAGTGTTCCACTTCCAGGATTGTGCAGTAACTACTTTTCCACCCCCATTTGCAGGCAACACTGGCTCTTAGCATGTTCATTGGAGAAAGGGGGGAAAAAAAAGGAGCTCCCTCCTTCCCCCGCCATTCGCAATGAATGTTACAATTCTAGATAGGCTTTAGAGATTTAAATACATGCATTGTTAGATCTCGGCTCTGAGTCCAAATAATGAATCATACGCATTAATGGGAAAGCCCATAACAGCGTTGCCTTGGGTGTGTACAGAGTGATAGAAATTCTAATGTATTTTAAAATTAAACTTGACCTACAATCCTACTCCAATCTTAGATCTGTATAAAGACATTAATTGGACTTATTCAACTAATTACTTGTTATTAAACTAGTGTAGAGACTGTAAAGACTTGGACAAGCAATTATTTTCTATAGACGACAACCTGAGTTTTGGCAATATTATCTGAACTGGGATAAAAGTTCTTAAACCTTCAGAAGCTGAGCCTGCAGCAGCAAAGCCTATGAAGCCAAAAGATTATGCCAATGTTCTCATGGTTTTCATTTTGTTATGTAGGATGAAATTATGCCAAAATGTTATCATACTATATCAGAAGTTGTGTGCATCTTTTCTGAACAGAACTGGGAGGTTTCAGCAGCCCCCCTCTGACCTAAGCAGCAGCAATAGGCAGAGATGCCCACATCCCTTCTAGAAACCCAAATGCTGAAAGCGATGACAGCCAGAACAGCTCTAGACACAACAGGTTTAATTTGTCTAGGGAATGGAAAAATTGAAAAAACACCCAGTGTTTCCAGCTTGTGATCAAGCCAGAAATTCTAATTTCTTATTTTAACATGTGTTCTCTGTGGGTTGCTGACAGCACTCCCAGGCATGAAATAAAGTTATTGATTTTACTTTGTGTGCTGATAACGCTCCTGCATGTCTTTGGGTGGCTATGACCACTTAGAGGGATGAGGGCCAAATCTTTGATCTACTTTGAGGGGTCAGTGAGGTCCTTTTGTCAAGGACAGGAAGAAATAATGTTAAGTTTTCCTTTTTCCAGTGAAACAGTACTTAAAATATGAAGTTTTAGAAACATCAAGGAAAGCCCACTGGTTTACATGAGGTTTTAAGAGTTGAAGACATGACTCTGATAAGATTAACACTCTCTTTCTAACTTTTCTGTAACTGATAAATAATACTGTGCATAGATATAATTTTGAAGTGTTGCAAAGCAAAATCTTTAGTTAATTATTCATATATAACACACGAAAAATTATTTATTTTCTGCCAAACGTTTCGGTTCCATAGATTCAGCAATTTCCAGTGGAAGACTCTGCACCTGAAAATTGTTTGGCTGCAGTGAGATGCACCAGTTGCATCTGCTGGTGATACAAACATGTATTTCTGTAGCTCCAACCCTCTAGGTACTCAACCATTTCTCAAACACACTCTCTGTGAGGTCAGAAAATGCTATTCTCATTTGGCGGCGAGGAAACTGAGTCACAAAGGGGCTAAGTGATTTTCCCAAGGGGAACAGGAAGTGTATGAAAGGGGTAGGAACCGAATGCTGGCTTCCCAAGCTCATTAAACTTGCTCTTCAAATGTAATGACTTCTTACTAAGTCAGCTGAAAACAATTTCTGCCTCTCTAACTTGTACCTTTGCTGTACGTGGGCACCCGTGTCGTTCTGAGCTTTGAAAAGCTTTGGAGCTCTCTGGCAGGATTTTCAGAACTTTAAAAAATATAAAATGAGGCTGTTTAGAAGGTGAAAAGCTTTTTTTTTTTTTTTTTTTGCAGTCTCTCTTTCCGTTTTCCTTCTGGAGTCTAACAAGTTCCAAATGTTTTGGAGTGTCTATTTTAGTTGAGTTTTGGATTGAAAGTGTTGTTCTTGTACATTGCTACAGTAAAGTGTTTACACAGAAAACAGTCTAGTCTGGAAAAGTAACAATTTGTTCACAGGATCATATAACATATTTGCCCAAATGGGCTCTTGGGAATGAGAACAACCAATCCGTCTTCTCTCTGCAATGAATTTGCAATCTCTGATTTCTCTTTTCACCCATGAAGTCTTCATCCTGCTCCCGGTGCCAACTGTAGCCTGTCCTGCTATTAGCAGCAACAGCAATAAGGGAAAAATAAACTCCTGCTAGTCTGTAAGGCTTTTTGAGAGCAGCGCAGAGCAAACAGCTCATTATGCTTGCGTGTCAGCATCTTGAGAGAAATGCTGGCAGCCCAGGGAAAGAAGGAAGAATAAAAATCCCATCAGAAAAATACTCTTTGCTCTGTATAATCCTTCTTTGCAATTCCTGAATTTAGACTTCTTCATTAAAGGGCATGAGCAATGTACATACAGAGCTGTACGTGGTTTCCCTGTTTGTGCATCCAAGGTATGACACAATAAGGACAAATATCCGGAGGCAGGTTCAGAGACATTGAGTCTAGATCTTTAATTAATAGCTGGAGATCAATTGCATAATACCTGAGCAAATAGACACGTGCATTTATTATCTGAAAACAAGAACTCTGCAATTACGGTCATAAAGAAAATGTCAGAAAACAAGAAGCAACAAATACCCATTGTGGAATTAATAAGAACAGTAGTTCCCCTCCAGTGGTCACTGAGTAAGCAAACATTCTGGTTAAATAAACTGAAATGGAGCATATCTGGGCAACACACTTACGTGCTGGGTCAAAGCAGAGGTTAAATAAAAATTTGTTTTAAAAAGACCCCAAAGAACACAATATGACTCCCTACCCCATGCACCACATGCTGTCAAAGGAGCGGAGAGGAGCGTTGGGTACTTTCATGAGCGCGCTGCGTGACTTTTGAAGTGGAGCTGTGTGGAGAGCAGGGAACGTTCGTGTTTACCCCGGGCTCCTAGCAACTGCCCTGCTCACAACCAAGCTTTGGCACCCAGGATGGATCAGCAGCCAAACACAACTCACCCCTGCCAACACCATGGTGACGGGCTGACCCTTTCAGAACACATCAGCGTTAGGCTTTCGGAAAGGGGAGATTTTCAAGGTCGGTGTTTATTTCATGTAAACCAGCCACCTGAGGTTTCCGAGGTGCTGATCCTTAATTGGTCATTACAATAAAAGCTTAGGAGTAATTTCATATTAGACTGATGCCTCAGCATGTAATCCCAATTTAGGTCACTTTATAACCCATGGATTTCTGCAGCTTCAAATGCATACTTGCATGTCTACAACATAGTTAGATGCACCCAGTCACTTCAGAATAATGATTGTGCTACCTTTTAATAAATAACACAAACCAATCTCTAGCAGTTGAGTGCAGTTGGAAAGATTTACAGCCCATATTCTCACAGCTCTGTGGTGACTAATACAGACAGGGATTTGGGGGGCTGTACAAATAGCCCCATGTGCTCATGTGAGAAGGAGCCATGTATTAACTCCAGGTTCCCCCAGTAGGTAAGAGCAGGAATTATTCACAGAGGTAGAAAAAAAGGGTGTTTTGTCACTGTAAAAAAGCCTCTGACCAATTTAAGGACAAAGGTCTACCGAGGCTGAAGGGAATTTGGCTGTACTCAGAAGTGCTAACAGAAATGATCAGCCCTGGAAGAAGTTGTATTTTATGAAGATTTTCCTCTAGCTTATATACATAGATATTTTGCACAGTTTTACAGACACTGGCTTGAATCACTCAGAACTCCTTCTGCCACATCTCTTTACATTTTCCAATATACCTAACTAATCCAGTAATTAACCATAAAAATAAATTACTTGTATAGATTATGTAACAGTAACAAGGCAGCATGAGTCACGTTTCTTTGTTCTCACTCACTAGCGAGCAGCAACCTGGGCTCATTAAGTAGGTACCAGAAGTTCAATATGGAGAAAACTCAGATCTCAAGGCTAGATAATTTGGCCTCCATTTGTTTGCCTTTGTTCTCTTTTGTTTCCAGATTAAAAGGGCACCACGTACTTTTAGTTTCTTCAGGTAAAACAGACATCAGGGAGCTGTTCCTTCATTGACAACTGACCAGCAAGGGTTAGAGCATACACAATACTTGCTCTCCTTGCATTTACAGTTTAATTTGGATGGACATAGCTAGAATTTAATTTGCCCCAGGAGAAGCAGGAAATGGACCTTGTTGACATGCGGACAATGAGAAACTAAGTCACCAATCCATTGCCACAAACATCCGAAAGCTTTCATGAGCAATCAGACACTTATCATGGAAAGGGCACAATCTCAGGCTCTGAAACCACAAAATCCCTGTAATGACTACTCCCAGGTCCATGACGATCTGACTAGCTTGTGCCTACCCGGTACCTTTGTAGAATGGCAAAAGCCCTGGATACACCCATCCTTGCTCATATGCAATCCTTTAGACAGACAGAAATAGCTGCGTGGACTTTCAAAGAGCTGATTCTTCTGTTGATTTGGAGAAGGATGATTTGATCTCTTGAAGTGCTTCCAAGCCCTTGTGGGTAACAGCTATCCCATTTATAGAGGAACACAAAATTGCATGGCCTCAGGAAGACCCTGAACTACCTGAAATCTGTGATATGCCTGAATGCCATTGGGGAGAAATGTTGGACAGCAGTGTGAGTATTGCCCCATCTCAGCACAGGATGGTGTTTGGACCATGGAGCTGCAGTTTGGCACTGGGGAGTTCAGCAGTAATAATAATTTAGATGTCACTCCTATCCTACCTCTTCTGTCACATTTCTTTTTCCCAGTCTGTAGGTATCACCTTCCTCACTTGTGCCAGCACAGATATTTCTGGGCCTGGTCATGGAACCGGACTTAGGGAAAAGTCTTTGTGACCTAATGTATGTGTTCCTGCTCTGGCAGGGGGATTGATTGGACTAGATGATCTTTCAATGTCCCTTCCAATCCCTGATATTCTGTGATATTCTGTGATTCTGTGAAAAACTGCAAAAAAAAAAAAAAAGCCTGTTTACTTATTTCAGTCAAATATTCCCAGTTACTTGAAAGACATAAGTGAGGAAGCAGCAGGGCAAAGGGATGTGTGACTGAAGACAGGGAATGAGAAGAAAGGGTATCTTAAGCCAGGACTTCCACTCAGTCCTTCTTTTGTAAATACATGGTCTGGAGAGCCCTCCTGGGGGTTGATGCTCTGAACATTCCCAGCAAACCTGGGTGTGATTTTACTCCAATTTATATTTGTCTATCTTCATATGCCACTACCTCAAGATTCACTGACAACCAGCCTATTAAAGCATGAAGCTTGTTTCAAAATGGAAATTCCCAACAATAAGCAATCCCAGCAAGCTTTCCTCAGTCTCACTGACTTAAAATAATGTATTTTTTTTTTCTTTAAAAAAAAAGCGGGCGGGGGGGGGAATTGTTACAGCTTCACTTTCAACCAAAATATTAATTTGTTCTTACATAGAAATGGATCAGCTAGATGATTTTCAGCTTAAACATCTGGATCAACTGATGTTTTCAAAGGTAGCTTCATACTCACTGAAAATGCAGTCAGCAGTTCTTAGAACAGTTCATCATCAAGATGGCAAAAATCTCATAAAGTTAGTTGATCCCATGGGTTTTCCACCAGTAGGGGAGTCTGATTTTCAGACTTGGTTTAATATAATTTATCAAAATCAGGTCTCTTGAAGACATCTTCATTTAATCATCTGGAGATTGGAGCGCCCAAAGTCATTAGTCATCCTGAAAATGCTTGTGCTTTTAGCTGATTTGGACCCAAGTTTGATTATAAAGATTAGAGTTTGAATATCTAAACCCCAAACCTGAGGCAGGTTATCAGAGGGGTGTTCCTAACTCTGATTTCTTTTATCTTTATTTCATCTGTAGTTCCAGCTCTGTAAAATCACAGTTCTCTGAATCAGAATTACTATATATTTTATGTAAATGAAATGACATTATGGTGCCAATTGGCTTTTGAGTCAAACTAACTAGGAAAGAATTTAATTATAGCCATTATTAAATGTTTGTGCTCCACGGATCCAACTTCTTAAAAACAACAATGAAGAATTTACAGATTCCTGTTACCATCTGTTGCACACTGTCCAAGTCTGGCAGGGGGTGGAAACCTTGCCGAATTAAAAATATTGCTATTTAAAGTCTTCCATGTATTCATTTCCTTAGACATGTGAACTTGTTCAGTGGCAGAGCCAGCCTTATGGTTTCTGTAACTTTGCTGGCTGCTGAACTTGGAGCCATTTTAAGCAATGCAGTGGATTCTCACAAAATGTATTTTTTTTAAAGCTATATCCCTCAACCACAGACCTAAGTGGATGATCTTTTCTCTTTTTTTTTCTTTTTTCTTTTTTTTTTTTTTTTCCCAAGGTTTGAAAAGCAGAATTGCAAGGAGCTAAGAGACGGGAAGAGGTGACTTGCCAGAGCTCCTGGCTTCACTGCAGTCTAGAGTTGTTGCCTGGGCGATTGTGTTCATGGGAGGTCTTTAACTGGCAAAGCTGCCTGCTCAGTTTCACAGGCGCCACAGCTACTTCATTATTTCATCAAAGTTCATTATGTTGGGGAGGGTACCACCAATAAAACGAGATTACAAGTGTCTCCAATGAGCCCTTAAAGACATAATTCCTGGTTTTACCTTTTGCCACATCCCTGTCTGTGGTCCTATAATGCACAGAGAGATTTGCACCTATGATACGGACTATCCCACAGCTTAATTGAACCAAAAAACTCCTGGAGAATTTGTTTCAATTTGTCTTGCGACAGAACCTTTTTTTTGTTTACTGTGGAGACGGAGTTCTTCATCTGAAAAGAAATCTGAACAGTTTAATCACATGTTTTCAGGGAGTTGGGAGTGTTTGGGAGGAAAGAAATTAAGCCCAGCCTAGATCTAGAGCAAGACTGATCTATATTAAATTTAGATCCATGGTATTTAATGCTCAACAAAATTCCAAGGAGGTTTCATTACAATTCAAGGGAGAATCAACAATCATGGACCATTTATGGCTTTGTGCTTGCTGAATCACATCTCCACACTTAGCTTTATGGACTGCCAAGATCCAGTCCCGACACTCCTAGCATTTTTTATGCCAGTTTGACCCAAGTTCATAATACATTTGGTCTCGATGTAAAATTATGTATATCAAAACAAAGAGAAAACCAGATTGACTGTGGGTCAGCATCTTTGTGCCTTACTGTCCTGCCTACACATAGTTAGAGTAGTTATTCCCAGCTAACAGCAGTTGGGAGAACACGGTAGTCTATTTCTGTTAAAAGGCAGAATGGATCAGAAGCATCATTAAAGCCTCCATTTATTTCCACATCGTGCTGGGTTTTGCTTTGCTGTGGATATCTAGTGTCAGATGACTACTCCAAATTCTTCTCTGATCTCAGAGGCAAATACTCCAAAGACAAATACTGAAATATTTGCTTCTCTGATACAACGGGTAGGTGAGCATATTTGTCTTGGAAGCTGGTCACTATGTAATTTCTTTCAAGAAAAGGTTTTTAGACAAACTTCAAGCTGAAAAGTCATTTTTAAAAGATCATTGCTTCTCTAGCTCATGTTCTCAAGAGCAGTTGACAGATTTTACACTCCAAAATAATATGAAATAGTAGACAACCCAACTATGCTGGATTTATTCTGCTCCAAGGTACCTCTGTGTTTGTGCAGGCCAGACCTGGCAGCAGTGAATTGACTCCCAGGTTTCACTGGCAAGGCTAAGTGCATGATTTTGCCTATTTCATGAGGTAGGTGAAAATTTTATCTAGACCAACACATGTAGGACAAATCAAGTCATGTCATCATAACAGCATTCTTTCACCCCACCTTTCAACACTAACTGCAGAATTGCATATAACAATAATACATTATGAAAACCAACTTCAAATGGCACTCTCCGAAAAACCACCCAACGATGTATTGATCCAGGTTGTGCTGTGTTCATACACTGCAATGAAACTTTATCCAAAACCCTGTTTATTAGAATAGGTTTGTGCATCTGTTCTAGACAGATATGTGGGATTTCCTACACAGGTCTTCATTCTTCTCCTTCCAGTGCATCCGACCCGCCAGGCCTTTCTGAGAACTCTGAACACTTACGTTGGACAATACTGGACAATTCATATATATCAGAGAGTATAGATAAATCTCTGCCCTCCAGGGATCATAGTCCAATTGCTTAATGTGCTTGAAGAAAGTGGGGACCGCAGGGGCACGCTGGAAAATAAGGTTCCAAGAAGGTGCATTTGTTCTCAATGCAAAGGTACTTATCTTTCTCTGAATGAATGGGTTAACCACAGCTATTTCTGATTTCATTCTCACCATTTCAACTCTGAAATGCATGTCCAGACAAGAGACCAAGAAGTGACAGAGAGGGAGCTGCAGACTGCTCCAGTGAATCCACCAGCTACAGGTATTGTTCAGGTGAAAAATAAAATTGGCATGAATTCCTGAGGTAATGAATCACTGTTCTTGTAGGCTTTAGTGTCTGCTTTGAATCATTTGTTTACTAATATTTAAAGCACGTCGGTATTTTCCCTTATTAAAAGTGTTTACTACAGGAATGCTATTGGCCCTGGAGTCTTAACAACGCTGGATGAACTTTATTCTAGCGGGCACCCAACTGTCACCATTACCCATCTGTCAAGGAGTGGAGGTAGGCCAAGATACAATATCTTAGAGGTGAACTGAGAACATGAAAGTAGAGCTGGTCTCACTCCTGCCCTGTTTTACCCTGAAACATGGCCTTCCCAAGCTGTGGTAAGACTGGTTTTTCCCCTAAGGATCTTACAGATACCTTTATCCCACATTCTGCCACTGCTGTTGAACGGAGTATACTGGGTGAAGTTAACCAGCTGCTCACATTTTCACTCATTATGCTTAGCATTGAACAATACATGTCATTCTACATCTTGTACCAATAAGAAAGTGAGAAGTGGAAGCTCTAGTGCTGGATCATCTGCTTTGGAAGGTTAAGGTTGGTTTCACCCCTTTCTATGCATGCCCTCTTCCCTTCTTTTCCCCTGTCCCCTGAATTAAGGGAGCAGCTGAATAGAGAAGCTTATTTCTTAGATGCTGTCCCTGGGCACAATATCACAGCTATGCAACTTCAGGACAGTGTGTAGAGAAGACAACACCCCCCTACATGCACATACTGAAAAACTATTTGTGTACCTTGAAATCCAAGTACAGTACTGCCTGATTTCCCAAAGTGAGGGTTCTATTTTCTGAATATCTTGGCATTACTGCTCTGTTCTTTACTATACAATCATTTCCCACTCTGTTTTCTCAATGTATTTTTTGCACAGACTATAATTATTACAGTCCAGCTTCTTCTTTTTCATTTTGATCCTTTGTAAACCTAGTCATTACGCTGCCTCAGACTGGCTTCCCAAAATGTCAAGATTAAAATGGGGCATGAAAGCTTATGCAAGAGTGAGTCAGTGGAGCAATTTGAACCAATAAATATCAAAGCAGTCTCTAAGAAGTAAGCAATTCATTTGATACCACATCTTTCAACAAGTCTTTAGAGGATTTTCCTCTGCACGGTTACACCCTGATATTTACGTCTTGATCTCTCCACTGTGCAAAAGTCGTAGTTTGCCTCATTAATGTGATGCTCTGTCAGGCAAGCATTTCTGTCTGCAAAACACATCAGATTACTCTCCATTCTTAGTGCTCCGTAGTGATTTGCAGTCTATCTGCTATCAAAATAAATATTCCAGAACCTTGGCTTGTACCACGGTCTCTCCAATTAGTGATATTTTATTAGTTAATTAATTAGTTAATGTCAGATACGGGCCAAGCAATAAGGAATGTGCCAATATTAATTTTTTTTCTTTTGTGGGGGGTCACTGTAGGTAAAAGTTGTCAAGACAAAAATTTTGATATAAGTCTGCCAGTATGACATACTGGGTATAACAGGGTACAAAAACATTGAGTCTGTTTTCACAGATATGTCCTGCTGCTACAGCTTTTTTCCTCACTGCTTTCAATCTGATGATTGTAACAACTCTTGCCTTTGATTTTTTGCCACGGACTCCTGCACCATTGTCTTTTTCTCTTATATGATCCCATTTTCTTGCCAAGGCTATGTTTCACTTTACTCCTACCCAGGGACCATTCAATAAAAGCTAAGACCCCTTGAAGCAAAACTGCAATGCTGGAAAATTCCAGCTCTTAAGAGTTACTCAGAATCTGAATTTCTCAAACAGCATTTCTGTCTACAAAAGGCCCAATTAAAACCTTAAATGCTACTCACTTGACTCAGGATGAGGATGGAGATATACTGTTTTATACATACCAATCTCTGTTATTAATAAACCATTCAACCAGTACAAGGTGCCTCCTGTGCATCATTTGCATTTATTCACCATATCCATTTTACTCTTGTTTCTTACAGGCTTTTACTGCCTTGTATGGTTTTGCATGTCCACGTCTGTTCCTGGGTATCCCAAGGTTGTTTCAAAAGAGATCCTACTTTACTGATATAAAATAGTATGAATTGTTTCCTGCTTGCACTTGGATTCTATGTGAGCAAATAACTCTGGATACACATGAGGTATTTTATAATCAAGAGCAAGAAGAGTTATCCATGAGAAAATCTGTTTTCTCAAGTGGAAATGTTTCAGGACATCTGATACAAGATCCCTTTTGCAATAAGCATGCTGTGATTTATCCCATTCAACGGTATCACACATTACATTTAAAAAGCGTTTGCACAAATATTTGTTTAAAATAAAAAAATACCTATTATCAGGAATTGTTGCAGTGTTCTCCATGCCAACTCCCAAATCTCATTTAATGCTATTTTTATGTCTTACTTTCTAAGGAAAGAAGTTCATCCTTTCTCTTCATACGCATGTGTTTCTCTCTGCATTTTTACTAATTGTTGAATACATGAATTAATTTCAACTATATTTTACAGAAGAGTGGAAGGCTGAGAAGTACTGACCTCCAACAGGTATCCACAAAATGGATGACCAGGAAGAGAAAAGATGTCTTGTTAAAGCTTCCACAGAGTGAAAAAATGACAGTGTGAGCTTCCACACTTATTATTCCTGGAAAATTAAATTTTTTCTTCATTCTTAGAGGATTTTGTGGTTAAAAAATATTCTAGCATCATGAAGGTTTAGGTTTCATTTAGGGTAAAAGAATATTCAATATCCAGTTCAAGATTAAAGGCTGATGAAGCCTTACAACTTGGCTAGCACTGAATAACCCCTGGAAGTGGAACACGGCAGAACTTTAGGGACAAGTGTCCTAACGACACCTACGAAGTGCCGCCCTCAGAACACTGAATGCTTTTTCTTATACTTTGTTCATTGTATACCTCACATCCCACCCAATAATTAGTACTGGCAGGTTCATATTGGTGCTTTTGTTTTCACTCTTCGTTTACCTATGATGATATCACAAAAAGCATATACATTTCATTCTATTCTTTTTTTTTTTTTTAATTTGGCACTGGGCCTGTATGTACTAACACAAAGTCACTAATTGTACAATAACAAGCCAAGTGCTTTGAAATGTACTTCGTTATAAAAGAGTTTTAATTTTTTTAAAGGCATACGAGCAGAAAGGAATAGGAGAAACTGATGTGGCTTTCATCGGGCAGAGAGAAGTTTCCACAGCTCTGACAGCAGTTGCCTGACTTTGCAGCAAATTGCAGGGGCGCTCATAACATTACTGCATTTTAGGAAAATCAATCACTTCCAGTGAAGTTTAATGAAATCTCACCTGAGCTATTCTGAGTAAGGAACAAGTAGCGCGGACATTTACCATTCTCAGAGATCTTGTAGTTTTGTAATGAACTGAAATCAGGTAATTTCATGAAATCAGTTTCTAATATGGAAAATCTGTAGATAGGAGTTAGTCCTACCATCTCCAAATCCAGGACAATTTCTTGCCCCAAAGATGGCAACGTTTCACAGCACTCAGTGATTTAGTATGTTCCATATAGTTGTGTGGTGACGCAGAGACACATGACTGATATGGATATTTGTGGACCACAAATTGCGGTGGTAGAAGTACAACTATCTTAGGTTCTCCTAATAAATCTCTTCCTGTCACAGAGGTGCTTCAGGACATCTTCTGAGACTTTAAAGAAAAAAAGCAAAAATTAGTTGCAGCAACATCTGTAGACATAAAAACCCCAACAGTCCCTGCCTTGAAACTAATAGGAGATAACTTGATTTCTCCTGCCTATAGCAAATAGATGGCTGCGATGTTCAGAAGTGTTTTCAGAGAACTGGATACCTTCCCTGAAGCCTGGATGGGCTGCAAAGCATCAGGGCACCACCTGAGAACAGGCAGCACTCACTCATCTTACTCTTTCCCTTTCACTGTATTTTTGGAAAGTTTCTTACATCTGACTTTCCCTTATGAAACTTGCTGTGAAAAAGGGGAAAAGAATCTCTCTTAAAATCAGTGAGGCCCAATTAAGATGTCTGTAAGGCCACTGTGTTTTACAGTAAATCCAAGACAGGGAAAGCAGCAAACACTCTAAGTTGTGATCCAGTAGCAAAGTTTGATGGCAAATGGCTGTCTTTGCTCTTTATTGACAGTTGTTTTAAGAAGGTATGTGGGAAGCTCTGGGGTCTCCCCCCTTTCATAAGTGCAAGATGCACTTAAAAATCCATGCCATGAACGTGTTTTTCACTGTTAAAAGCTTAAGGTAGGATGCCACATATGAGCACAGGTTCATTCATTTTATTGTGGTTGTTAAATCTTTCTCCTTGCAAACACAGAACTTACTTTTTCATGGCAGAAATACTTTTTCCAAAAACTTGCAAGGAAAAAGTTGATCTTATGGAACTTAAAATAAAGAAGGAATAGATTCTTCAATAAATTTTGCCTTCCACATCTGACTTTCCTTGTCCAGAAACATTTAATAGAACATTACAGACATTCCCCATTAAATTAAAATTCATAGAAATCTTATACAAGGGCTATATTTGAATCCATTTTATGGGTCTAATGGTCATTTTTTTCCCATGTTTTTCTTAGTAACTGAAAGTTCCTTCTGTGGTAGAAGCTGCCAAAACAGCAAATACAGAGAATTCCCCAAGGAATGCCACACAAATTCCAATTCTGACTGGCTGCCATTTCATATTGATCTCAGTCATGATGAAGTATTAATTTGTACACAGTTGAATGACCATGTTTTTTAAAAAAACAAAATAACCCCATCTAATTCAAATAGTTATGAAGGCTTGGCAGCTGTTAACAAAGATGAATTCTTGCTTTGCTCTTCTGTAAACCAGCTGTTGGCTCTAGCTATATTGTGGACAAGGAGAAAGATCTCCTAGGTCATTTAAGTACTGTCATGGAAAACCCCGTACTATAATTCACCTAATGATTTTACCAATTTATACCTTAATAGCTAAACTTGTAGCTTTCAATTTGCAAATACAAGCTTATTTCAGAACATCACTGCCCTGATAGCTAAGATCCTCCTCACTTAAATGAATTTCACTCTTGGGCAATTTCCATTTTCCTTGTGTGAACATTGTGCTTTAATGCAATAGTTACCTGTAATGTTTGTAAGGAACTGTAAACTGTAAAGTTTATAAGGAACAATCATATCCACTCCCTCACTAACTTTTACTTGATTTACTCTGATTAAGTAAGGAAAGCTTTTTTAGTTTTTTCTCATATTAAAATCTTCTCTTTTTTCTGATTATCCCAGTAAAATGAGAGGTCTTCTAGTGGCAGTGAATGTTCCCTTGAGAGAAAATTATAATGACATTTGACGATGACTTAAAAAAAGAAATATTTCACATGATGCTTTTTCTGACAGTGGGCAGAGCTGGGAATGATTGCATGGAATTTCCATACCATTAATGTGTATTTTTATTTTCTGTAAGTTTAACCTTAATTTTAACCTTTTGGACTTTAACAAATTTGCTTTTATGATACAATGTTTGTAAGGCTATTAGTATTACTCTAAATTGCTGTTCTGTAAGGTCAACCTTAACCCCAATTTAACATCGCATTTTTTGCTTTTGAATAGGAGTAATAAGGAATTGACATTTTGCCAATTATACATTATAATCCTTTGAGATAAACCTTAAGGCAGCCCCATTGTCTCAAGCATGGCAGAATCAATTGCACAATTTGTGGATTTCTGTTTAAGAACTTAAGTAGATGAATTATCATTGTCTACAAATGATTTTCTAAATCAAACCTAAGAAGTGGAAGAAATTAGTAATGATGTCTTATTAGTAACATGAGCTGTATAGAGCTTATACTCCATGAAGACAGGCCTTTCTGCTCATCTGATACAGTACATTGCCACATAAATGTTCCGATCAACCATTTATATTACAGTTCCCCACTTGGTTTGGGACCCACTTCTTTCTTTAGTAACCAGCAGCTGAAAGAAGGGGTAGGTTATTTTTGTTCACAAACTCAAGTTTGGGACATTTGTTAGGCACAATGTGACTCAGGAGCTCGCTGTCTCTGTGCCCTCAGAGCACCTGTGTCAGGATTATCTGACTGAGCCTCTTCCCTAATGCCTGGCAATGATATTTTGGGTACGTATTTAAATGATCTTACTCATGAGAATTTTGACTTAGAAATGGGAGAAGTGGGTTATTTTCTGTGATATATTTCTTCAGCCACCTTTTCTCAGTCTATTTAGCTTTTTTTTTTTTTTTTTTCTGTCATTGCAGGGCAGCAAAGGAAACCTGTCTCTCATTATCTAGTTGTACACTGGCCACCACCAGGGCCTTGATCTCAGCTGGGGCCTCAGGCACCACAGCAGTATAAATACTAATAGCACAGGGGAGTCCTTTGGTGAATACTTTTTGTTGTAGATTTTGTAGATGCTTTAAGGACTCGTTTTCTGATGGGCCTATTTTGCAAATTTTACACATAAATCAAATAAATATGGCAGTAGGGAACAGACTTTAACAACTAAACCATTGCGGTACAGAAGTCAGACAAGCATATGGCAAATACTCTGATGCTGCTCAGTTGTAGTATGTATCTATATGAATACAATTAGAGCAAAGTTTCTTTTTGAACTGCTTTGGTATGAACTGTTTGTGAGTAGTATGACCTCAGTGTGTACAAGAACATTAGTACAGAATTATTCATCAATAAATCACTCAGCAAATAATTCTCCCTCTCTGACATCCTGATTCATAATTACCTTGCTGTCTTTTGTTTACTAATGTCAGCTAAATCTCCAATCAATTGCCTAGTAGGGAACCTAGTGAAGAAAATACAGCTGTGGAAAAAGACTGTGTAAAGCAAGTAACAAGTGATAACCAAAATAATGTTTGTGAAAGGCCACACTGGAAGAAGGTTTTAATGGCTTTTTTCCCTTCCTTTCACCCTCACTTTCCTGGATTTCAGGGATTCTTTTCTTCACTAATCTGTTCCTTGTTGCACCATCCTTGGGCATTAGAGTGGTAAAATTGGTAATGGCAGAAGATAATAAGCACTTAATGGATATTACTTTCTTATTAGCAGTCCTTGAATTTGTATAAGCAACCCTTTTGTGAAGTTCAGTTTTGAAAATACTGGACTGCCAGAGAAGAGAGGCTCTTGAACAAAAGGTGAGGGAAGAATATTCAGAAGCAGTAATTTCATGAGTGATGCTTTCTGCATCCAACGTCTTGTTTTTCTGACTTCATATCACGTTGTGCCCTGAGGCAGTATCAGAGCTGGCAGCTGCCAGCATACCTGCCTCTGCCTTACTGCTGAAATAGTCTAATGTCCTGAAGCAAGGGGGAAACGCACCTAATCAGAAAGGCACACCAGAGAAGCAATGGTTTTATGTATGCAGTGCTGTTCGACTATGCAGACTCCAAAATCCTGGAGACAAGATGTTGCACAATTAAAGCAGCTATAGCAAAAATGGAGCCACTTTGGTCTGGGCCGAGCACACACTCCACATCATTACACTAATTTAAAAACTGCCCTGAAGATCAAAGGGACCCCTTGTATTCAAAATTTAAATGTATTCCTTCTGCTTCCTATTGATATAGCAGTAAAGGAAAGAATTAAAATGGATTTATTATAATAAAAATCCCACTCCTTCCTTTCTCCTCAGAGAGCTGCACCTTACATATCTGTTTGTCTCCTTTTCAAAGCCCCTAGGATGGTTGCCCTGTTTCTGTTGGTTTCTAGGCACCTTTCTACCTCAATCTGCCTTGCCAAAACCATCAGATATCTCTGTCATGTGAACTAGGCAGAGAGCCAGCAGGTCAGAGCTTACACAATTTGTGGCGCCTACTTAAAGTGTCTGAGATTCTTACCAATCAGTCTGAACCTGGGGGCAAAGTGTAATTCTTTCCCTCTCGCCCTTATTTATAAAATCACACAAAGGTAAAGTATGACACTGGTGGATTGCTTTGGTTTTTTTTTTATTTTTCTATATTGGGAAACTCAGAAAACTCTTGCATCTCTTTGACTACAGGTTAATCCCTGCTTTGCAGTAAAGGTGCAAAGCATCTCGAGCGACAAATGTCAAAAACAGAAGTTATCTCTAAAACCAGTGTACTTAAAGCAGATTACAGTGTATAAGGGCCTTACCCAGGCTTTAATTACTTCTTTCTCAGGCAACATTTTCATTGAGTTGAATTGGAGGGTTCTTTTGTCACCCAAGGATTTTAGGCATAGTGTAATACAGACTGGACACACAGGATTTTGTTGCAAATATACAACTTTTTCCTAAGCCTGAGTGGTATTATAGTGCTTTCATCAATGTGAATGTGAAAAAATTGAGTCAGTCAAAAAATGACCTACAGAGAAGAAGGAATTAAAAAAAAATGCAATTCTTTTAGTTCCTGTTGCATTTTCTTTCTCCTTAGCCGCAAGCTACTGCCTCTTTACACAGTTTTACTGTGCTCCTTCTCAGAAAATTGCTGCACCACTTCTGGTACGACCCAAACACACCCACACCCTCTTGACTATCTCCCCAGTATGAATTTTTACACTTTCTCCTGTACAATACCTAACAGCCCATTTACTAGTGTCTTGAAAGCGTAATAAAGATGAAAGAACAACTCTTCTGCATGCCTATTATTTTCTTCCTCTTCCGTATGAGGCTGCAGAGGGAGACTGAATGTAATGTGCTGCCTGATTATTCTATAACCTCTCTATAGCAGGGGCTATGTGGGCCATATTGTTTGGACAGTGTAATGCAAGAATTTGGCACTTGCAGATTAATAAATATTCCAGGCCCCAAGCACATTCGAGCTGGCTGTTGGTGCAGGTGAAGTCGATGGTCAGGTTGCTGAGGGGCCCTGTCCCTGCTGCTTGCTGCCTTGCTGGCAGACGCTGGGCTGCCCCTCCAAAATGGGGCTTGGAGCAACACAGCAGCAGCGAGAAACACCACCACCTGCCTTTTCATCTCTCAGGAGCTGAAACACTTGGCTTGACTTTGCAGGGCAGTTTGTTGGTTTTTGGTTTTTTTTACTTTTCCTAGCTCCCCAAGCCACAGCTGCCTCTTCCTCCAGGACAGAAGCTGTGAAGCATCAGTCTGGCCCTCTCTCTTCATCCCAGGGCAGCAAAAATCAGGTTTGCTGCCAGGTTAGGGAGCCGCAAGGTGCCCCTGGGTTTCCATCATTCAAGTCTCTGGATGGCTCCCTTTCCTCCTGTCCTCACCTAAAACACATCAGGCAAAACTGAATTCCCATCTAGCAACCACTTAATAATAATTGGAACTTCAGATGCTGTATGTTGCCACACTCCTCTTACATATGCTCAATACATTTAATCATAAAAAGAGCTCATGTATGGAAAACACATGCCTGCTGTGGGTTAGGCCAGCATTACAGCTCCGAGTCAAATAAACTACCACGGATATACCCCACAATTCCAGGAAACTTTTTCTTTAGGATACACACAGAACATATAAACAAAGTTATAAAAATCAGCTGTGCTATTTTGCTTCATTTCATGCTTCACTTGTTTGGGTTTCTTTCACCCAGAAATGGATATTTCCCCAGGCTCCTAATAGTGTCATTTATCCTTCAGCGATACATTTTTTTCCTCTGCAGTATTAATTTGTACACCAGAACTGCGTTAGCATTAGGACATGGGATGAAAGCCACAGCAGACTTGTAAATCTTTTTTTTGCTTTTTTTTTTTCAGACATCTGCAGGAAAGGATCACACTTCTTCAGTTTTCTAGGAACATATAACAGCTTTTATGACTGGAAAAAAATACAGGGAGCAGGCTGAGGTTGGGCCTACACAAGCCCAGCAAGGCCTAGCAGAGGCCTAGCAGAGGGGCGATGTCAAAAGGAAGTAATACCACCAGCACGCACTGTGCAGTGGGAAAAGAGGGATTTGGAAGGATTCTGAGAAAATAAAAATGAAAAAATGAAAGAGGTTGGCATTCGGCTTCATCCCCTCTCGGCAGGCTCTGAGCAGCTTTAATACCTCTTCTTGTCAGCATTTTTTCTGTCAGGGGCACAAACCCAGCTGTGGCTGTGAGTACCTGAGTCTGGCCTGCCTTCCGATTGCCATTCCCCCATGTTGGGACTGACTAGCTTCAAAGTTATTTTCTTGTCTTGTGCAAAGGTGCTATACTGACACAGACAAGTCTGCCCTGAGGGATTTATGAGGGATTTACAGTCTAATTAATGAGGTGTAAAAGGTGACTGGTGGAAACACCAACTTGGGAGACACCCCTGACTCTCAGATGGGACAGAAAGCTGCAGTACATGAGAGCTGGCTGCAGGCAATGGTTCTGGACTCTGTCCCTTGAAGACGGTCAGATTAGGAGTATGAAGTTTTCACCCGCGCAGCTACAAGAGTGTTTGGAGCCAGCAGTACAGGACCAGAGTTACGTCATCTACTCTTGTGTTTTTCTTACTCATGCCCAGAAGTATGGGGAAATATTCCTCTTCAAAAGAATATTTTGCATATCAATAGCCTGCTTCATCCAGGATCTCAAAGGGCTCTATATACAGTCATTAAGTGCAATTCCTATCACAGTGATGCTCATGGAGAAGTTGGTAATTGAACTCAAAAGAATACACCCGGGAGACCTGACCCCCTGCACTCTTTCTTAACCTGCAAATTACATTTTCCTTAAAAACAAATAAATGACCCTAAAAATCCCTCAGAAGCTTCAGTTACAGAAAGAACAGCAAGAAGCACAGTCTTGGTTAGTGACATCAAAACGCCCATACTTAGGCTGGAACTGTTAGAAATGTTCAAGCGCATGTGTAGAAATATAACTGTAACCATGTGGCTCTGGGAAGTCACGGCATGCCCAGCCTATTACTTGCTTCAGTAGTTGGGTGCAACTAGTTCAGCATTTATAAAAATAACAAGCTGGCTGGGAAACAAGGATGCATGAATTCCTGGGAGTACAACATTTCTCCAATGTCTGATATTTCCTCTTTGCTGATATGATGATATCTTGAAGCTGGAAGCCTGGAAAGTCTGGCAAATTGTGCTGGCAAACTGGTGAAGTATGACAGTATTCTTTTGATTCCAAACGTAGATACTTCGATAGTGTGCAAGTGCTTTAATCTTGGGGCACATAATACCTCCGTGCATGAGCATGGGAAACCAAAAGAGAAAAAGGAATTAACTGAAGTCAGACCTCTCTCTCTTTTGTTTCAGTTTTGCTGTTTTGATGGCTGGAAGGGTTAGCAAAATTCCTGCCTTACAAGGCTAGCACAATTGTGATGCACGATCTAGGAGAGGAGGGTGGAGAATCCCAAGCAAAAGTCCAAAATCTGTGTGTATGGCAGATGATCTCATCCCAGACTGAGACTCACTGGGATAACGTGTGCCCACCTGTTAGTGTTTCAGATACTGACAAAGCACAATACCATGACTCTCTGTAGTGCGCAGTTTCCAAGGACATAGACTACAGTTCAGTCAAAACTTCAAAAAAAAAGTCTCCCTGTGTTGGATTGCACATGTGAAGACTATTTAAGATGATGACGAGTCATTGCTAAAATTCCTGAAGAATGCAGGTAAGAAAACTTGCTTGTGTCTGAGGTGTCTAAGTTTGCAGTCAGCCATGGATATGATGTGAGGTTTGTGCTCCCAGATCTGCTACCATTCTCAGTATTGGCAAGTGGTTTGCCTCTTTATATATTCCTAGATGGCTCTCTATAAAACAAAATTACTACGTTTATGCAGCTTACAGTCTGGAGTACTTGCAGTTCTGTTTCTGAAGTATGGTGGTAAAGCAGCTGTCAATTACACAGCGACAGAGGTACATGCCATAAAATAGCCATGGACTTGAAACAACTGACATCTCCATGTCTTCTTAAACCAGAAATATGATAAAGAATATGATTACATAGGTATTACAGGAACTTCAGGAAGCTGGGAACCTAAGTCTTACCTTTCCATCCTCAAGGGTAAAACAATGTTTGTAATAATTTCAGTGCCACGCCACAAAACCACCACCATTCTCAATTAGAAGGTTCACCTGAGGACCAAACAACAAAGTATGAAAACCATCTCTTGGGCCTGAAAGTTCTGAACAAGACTTTTAAACGCTTTTCTTAAAGAAAGAGCCTAGACTGAGATTATGATATCCCTGCCAGTGTCTGATTTTTCTGATAACTGTCTCACCCTTAAAGTGAGTTTAGAAGTAAAAATATGTGAATGCAATTGTCATGTTTAGGTCCTAAATGAATCATCTCAGAGCCTGAAAATCCAACTATTTACACAGGTCTTGTACAATTATTTCAAAATCTTTCTCCAACTGCCTGGCCAGTGAATCTTAACACTAAGAAAAATTGCTATCGTCTAGTCCCACTGCCCCTTCAGTGCCCTTGTTGTATGCCGACCCCGAGGACTTTCCCTTCATAACATTGGTATTTAGACACAGGTTCCATTCTCATTCTTTCATCTTATAAAACGACTCCTTATGTTTATGATATATTTTAAGATGGACTGCTATAAAATAGAGGTTTGGTCTTGTTTTTCCCTTTTCTTGTTATTTTTAACCACAAAATTAAATCAAAGCTTGACAAATAAAAGTCTAGCTTCTTGATCGATGCAAAATATGCTGATCCAGCATGACCTAGTAGGAGATCTTAAAACGAATATGCAATATTTCAAGCAATTTTCATGGTACAGACTCCCTCTTTTTTAACGCAGGAAACCAGAAAAGCAGGCAAGTGAAATGAAATGGTCCCTTCATAGAAAGACTCCCATCTGAAAATTGTTTTAATTCAGGGCAGCCGTGGGTATAGTTTATATAATAAAAAGCAGTTTTACTAAAGTGTCTGTGGTTATACTAACCCAGTGTAGAGGTCCTGATCAAAGCTGCCTTGCAGCCAAAGTCATCAGCAACCCGACAGCATGCTTTCGTGAAAAGGACTTTCTTTCTCAGCTGGGATGGCTCAGACCCACTCCTAAGAAAACCAAAGCTAAGAAGAAAAAAGAGTGTAAAATCAAGACACCTTTTCCACTGGTTCAGTATTACGTATTCAAAACAGGGAGCGCTTGGATGGAGATGTGCACATGTGGGAAAATAACAGCCTCCACAACCAGCCAGAGTTATGGCTTGGCAGACCTGCTGTGAGTGGCCATGGGATTGGGGACTGTCACTTGTCTGTTGAAAGTTCTGTTCCTGTAGTTCCTCTTCTTCACTTACCAGCTGCAGGGACAGATAATGCTCAAATGAAGTAGGTCTTAATCTCTGCCAAATATATTTTCAGACCTGAGGAAATAAACTGAGAATGCATTCTCCTGATCACAGAATTGATTCATTTCACAAAATTTAAACAAGTCAGCTTATTTTCCTTTGTGTTATTTCACCAGCTGCAGTTCCAGTCTGCAGGCCGTGTAGAAAGGAAGGTGCAGTAATGCAATCTTATGTTACAGTTATATGAGAAAAAGAGACAGGGAGGGGTAGACTATTGAGTTTGCGAAGTGCTTCCCTAGGTGATACAGGACTCTCCCCACTAGGAGACTTTTGTTTTTAGGTTGCCCCTTGATTTTTTCATTTTTCCCCCCTCCCCTAGGTATGTCACTTCTAAACATCAACCAACTACTTCTATGGGCAGAAAATGAAGCTGCCACAGGCCTTGTTCTTTTGAACTAGGACCCAATTTGATTGGCGCCTCTTGACTTCTGGTAAACTGTGTGTTCTGAAGTGTGAGAGAGATCCCTGCAGCAATAATGTCCATATCAAATCATAATTAAAAACAGCAGTGAGGAATGTGCTGAGATTTGAACTGTGGACCTCCCAGGCCTAAAGCCCAAATTGCAAAACAGGACTTTAAAGGCTCATGGAAGCTTTAAACATCAGACATTTAATCACAACTAGTCTGTAGGGATGATTTCCAAAAAGAGAAACAAAATCTCACCACCACAGAGAATAATAACAAGATCTGAGTGTATGTTGTAGCAGAGAGACAGTTTCTTCACAAAGGGGTCACACGCTGTGCATCTACTTTTCCATCTACCAATGACAGCTTGAATATTTTCAAAGACATCTGCAGTGGGAATCATATCGAGCCAAACCTGGGGGAGAGGGAAGGAGGCTCTGAAGCAAGAGTACAGTATGCTTGTGATCCAATGGCAGCTTGCCATGAGTAGGAGGGCTCCACCCAAAAGCATCAAAAATAAATTAACACACCTATCTTTTCTTAGACTTCTTGGAACCTATGCAGGTACTTCTGTCAACCTCCCTACTACAAGATCCACTTACCCCTAACAGAGGTCAGGAAGAAGGTGAACGACTAAACAGGCTTAAGAAAGGTTGACTGTGCTGGGTCTGACCAAGGAGCTAACTCGGTATTCTGTCCCTAACAGCAGGTACTTAGAGAAGGCATAATAAAAGGGGAAGCGTAAATGAAGTGATCCTTCTCCTCTTTGAAAGGAGGAGAGTGAGAACAATGAGTTGAAGAAAACCTGAACTGAAAAAAAGTTTGAACTGCTATTTTTCTTATGAAGCAGAATAGAACTTGAGCAATCTCAGGGTGTAACTGATGCCAAACCAGGACTGAGCTCTTAAAGTCTGGGATTCTGATGACATATTGAAGACAAATTAGTTGGCACTGGATAGAGTGTTGCCCCTAGGTTGTGTATCTGCTTCACTGATAGAGGAGAGGCTCTGCCTGCACACCTTCTTGACCTGCTGTATTGAATAATCCCAGATGCACCTCCTGATGGGTTAGCTTACCAGCATGAATCAACCTTATCCTTTATCTATAGGTACAGGAGGCATATAGCTAAACACTGGCTGGGTTAACGAGCTGGGGGAGGAACTTTCATTCCCATTCAGGTCACTGGATCTTTCTCATAGTCCTGCTTATGTGTTTGACGAGCTTCAAAGCTCACTGTGACGCTGAACCTTTTTTAGTCTAGTGGTTAACAAACTGATTACTCTAATTTAAGGGAGCAATGATTTTATTGTGTGCTATGAAAAGGAGTTGAGCTTTGTGGGATTTCATGACCTTTTCCTATGACATTTTAGTATTGCTGATGGAGACAGATTCTTGGTTGTCATGAGTGTGCAGGTACACTGAAGTCAATAGGTCCCTGAGCAAGCTCTTGAGGCATACCAGAGATACTGACTTCTAGCAATGAGGGAATATGTGGGGAGAGACTTGAACTTGAGCTTTCTTGAGGATCTTTGCAACAGGCAAGTTGTGTTTCCCTAATCTTTCTACCACCAGAGGTGGAGGCTGGGGAATAGATTTTCTCATTTTGGGAAGACTCCCTGGTAGTGCTAGTATTTGTCTGAATACCTCAATGCAATGATGCTCCTGCATTTTAGAGGGCTTTTTTCTGGTGGTGGCTACAGTGAATCTGCTGTTAATGGTTCCCACTGACTGAGGCAATGACACTAAAATCACAACAAGAGTGGAATATAACTTGGGAGAAATTCGACTGATAACCTGCCAGAACTCAAAATCCTAAGGAGCTCTTGCCCTCTTATTTTGAAGAAACTACCCCCTGTGTCCCAAGCCTGCAATTTAATTTCCTAATTTCATGGCTTTTTAAGATAAGCTTTTTTCTTTCACAAGACCCGAAAGAAGACTGTATGTATGTATGTAAATACGTGACCAAAACTGGCTGATCAGTGTCAACCTTGCCTCTGGGTATCAGCCTCACTCTGCCAATGTTTCAAACCCTGTAGGATAGAGCAGCATTTAATTTGTATTTAATTATACAGCAAAGTGTTCACCACAGAGGTGATACTTAAAGAATTGGGTCTGGAGGGATTCCTTAAAGAAACTGAATGGAGGAATGGAGGAACTAACTGAATGTTAGTTCAGGAAACAACTAACTGGAAACACCAATGGAGGACTTAAAATGTAGGGACCGGCAGAGTTTGGAGGTTGATGCTGTATGGGACCCCTGATC
This sequence comes from Nycticryphes semicollaris, assembly GCA_013400055.1. NCBI lineage: Eukaryota > Metazoa > Chordata > Aves > Charadriiformes > Rostratulidae > Nycticryphes > Nycticryphes semicollaris. The sequence goes on along the minus strand of VXBJ01001595.1, from coordinate 926,652 downwards.
AGAGTGTTGGTACCTAAGATACAGGAAAGAGAGCACAAGTTAGTTACTGAGTTCTGTGAAATAAAGTTACAAGATCTGCAGACCAGAGATGGGGAAATTCCCCCTTTAGGTGCTGTTTCTTAGACATTGTTACATGAAGCTGATGCTTTCCTCTTCATGCGTTGCAGATTTAGCAATCTGTATTTGTTCAAAACCAGACCTCAACCACCTTTCAGACCCTGAAAGCATCCTGTACCAAAGGACCCACTGAAATTGGTACTAGAGGCAAAAAAAAAAAAAATAAAAATGGGACTGGCTTCTTTCTTCAGCTGGAAGAAACCTTGCCTTCTGGGATGTCCCAAAAAGGAGCGATGTATTACGTGTGGAAACGGCAACTCAGATTTGAAACCAAGCTATAACTAATCAAACATGTACATCCTGCAGAAGCAGAGCGTGAGACCAAAGATGTCCTTACCCACATTATCTTTTCAGGCCATTCATTCAGTCTCTGTCCTAGATTCAAGCACAAAACTCAGTGCATGGCTACAGTGGAACTCTAATGTGACTGAGACAAAAGCAAGTGAGACGGGAATTACAGAGCTGAGAAAATGGAAGAAAGGGATCATGGGTGAGAGGCAGGAAGAGAAAATGGGCAGATGGGTGTAGCCACATACCTTATACCTGATCAGGTTAATGATGTTACGGGAATCTCAGCCTGAATTTCACTGTTCGGGGAAGCGATTTGCAGACTTGTTAGGATTCCCGCTTTCAGCCTCTTGTCAGTGCTATTATTCAAGAACCTATTTTGATTTCTGAAGAGTTCTCTTTCATGTCCTCCAGTGTCAGACCTTCCTCACACTTGGCTTTGTGTAGGAAGCTAGCTTTTAGCTTGCTCTTTGGCTTCTTATATAATAATTGGAAGTAGTAGGAGAAGCAGCTGCCAAATGTTCCTTTAATACCTGAACTCAGGAATCCTGTCCTACTGAGTGAGAAGAGTGGGAAAAAGACTGTGAAGGTATTAGAAGAAGTAATACTAGGACTGAAGGTCTCAAAAGAGGTCTGTGCGTTAATTGGAGGCAGATAATCTCCAGTCTGATCTTTTCACAAGGAGGGAGGAATGCTGCTGTTGGTACATGATATCCCCAAGAATACATGAGGCAAGAGACTGATGATGACATAATTATTATGCATTTACAGCACTCAGAAGCCGCAGTTGAGATCAAAGACAAAATCAGCACTGTGTTCCTACAGTAAAAACAAGCACAAGGTGAGAAAGAGAAGGATTATAAGAGTGAGGGAACATGAACATGGATCACACGTGTGGCTTTCAAACGTTCAAGACCAGAGTTCTGAGCAGATGGCCCTCACCTTCAGCATTCTTTCTCTGGCACTATTGTCTTGCAAAGAAATGTTGATTCACCTGGGTCTGTGTGTGCACATATGTTTCTCAGGAGTTATTTTTTGAGGATTTTGGGATTGTCTAGTTTCTAAAACTGACTTTGTGTAACTGGAAGGTTCATATGCCTGTATAGCACTTGATCCAAAGAAGGGTTGTATACTTTATGCCCATATTCCACTTCCCTTCATTTAATTTTATTCTGTCTAATAAACACAGACCTTTCTGTTCCAATATGATACAAAATAGTTTGAAATAGAAGTGCTCAAACTGACTCAAATCAGGCCACTACGGACGCAGGGATTGGTAGAGCTTCACTGCTGTTCAGCACTCCACTTGATCTGTTTGGACTTGTGAGAAATGGAATTTATTCACCCCAGAAAAGAGCCACATTAGTGGTTTGTGCTGATGTTCAAATTAGCATTTCCGGGCCCAGCTTATCAACTCTGCCCTACAGAGCTCATCCTCCATCCCTGGAGGGAACTAGGACAGCAGGATGCCTTCTGCACCACACCAGTCTAAAAATAAGCCAGCAGAACAACAGGCAGCAGAACAACTGCAAGATGTTTCTGTCCTAAGCTCTTGGCCAACTTTCTTCCTAAGCTGCCACATTCTCCATCCTGTCTGAATCCCATCTACAGCTTCAAGAGTTTCCATGTCATCTTGTGCACAGTCCATGAATAACTGCCTTGTTATGTATATGCACAGTGGAAGGGTGGGGTGGAAAAAACTCTGGTAGGAGCCTGTCTTGAGCTTGCAGTAAATACTTACCCAACAGAAACATCAATGAGATTTGGCAGCTATGAGAAGGACTTCTGGAAAATCATTTCAGGTTCCTAGGAAGTGAGGGAGGCATTTGGTAATGGGTGGGGACATTTTTTCTTTCCCTTGCCATTTCTTGTCAGAGAAAGGGGAAGATCTAATTCCTCATTACTCATCTAAGGAAATCCCCTGTACCTAGAAACAATATCCTCTGCACCTAGTCTGTGCTTGCACTGTCTTTAGAGAAGTCTCCAGAGGAACCTTAAGTAGTGTAATACCAGATCTGTCACTCCCCAACAGTCCCAGTAGCTGTGGGAGTCATAGAGGCTGCCTGTCTAGGAATGCCAAGCAAAGAAAGGTAGAGAGCACAGTAAAAGCTGTCAGGAGATATCACTTTAAATCACTGAAATGTTTCTGTTATTCTAACATCTGGGTAATAAAAACTAGGCAGAGCAACATTTTGTTTTTCTCTTCACTATATTATGTTGTCTTCCTTGGCATTGGCCCATGACTATTTACCTAGCAATAAATAAAATCTGAGGAATAAGCCTCCCTCCTTAACCCATAGTAAGTGAATCTTTCAGTACAATATATTTCTTTTCCTCCACTGTAAAATTTATAAGCACCTGTTCTTGTCCCGATGATAAAGGATGCCAATTTCTGGACACTTGAATGGTAGTGTACTCAAGATTTGACAACATTAAAATTTCATCAAGTTTCACAGATTTTTCTACCAAAAAAGTCCTGCAACACTTAACCACTTGCTCACAGATATAAACATATGTGGTATCTGAGGTGTATGAAGTAACTTTTGCACTGCAGTGTCAGGCACAGAACCCAAGAAAGGCACAGCAGAGACAGGTCCCTTGGAGAATAAGAATGATCGGAGATTTAGAAAACCCAGTGTGAAGACAGAATGAAGGAAATAGCCTGAGCAGGGCAAGGGCCAACCAAGTAATGTATCAAGGCCGTCTTCAGGTACTTAAAATATTTCCCCAAGGAATCAGGCTCTTAAATGTTTTCCGTGTTCACATGGTATTAGCCAAGAAGTAATGGACTCAGATGAAAAAAAAAAAAGGTGTCTTTGAATTTAGACACTGATGATCCTTTAGTACTGGATGAGATTCCACAAGCTGCCTAAGTGGCCTCTCTCACTGGAGAATCTTACGACCACTTTGCTTGAAGTGCCACCAAGTGTTATTCCCAGCCTATGAGGTATGAAGCAGCCTTACCCTTTCCAGAAGCCACCTGCTCTGACAAGCTGGGAAAGGGTTCACCACCAGCCTGTGAGAGGCCATTGGTATCTTTGTATATGGTATTATAGAAAAATTATGGTGGGCTTAGCATCACTTGCACAGCCCCAAGAAGACCAGCTGCAATATTTCGAAAAGCAAATGGAAGAAAACAGTTTCAATGGTATCCTTTCTTCCATATTGTTAGATTCCATCTGCGATCAGCAGAGTCTCAATCAGTAGGTTGTGTCAAATCGGGTAAAATCCCTCAAATTCTGGACTGTTCAGATTTTAACACCCACCCACCCAGAGCTGTGAGCTTTGGAAAACGTCCAGAGCCCACTGGGAGAGGGAACCGGAGCTCATCTCCCTCCCTGCAGTATGTGCAAATTGTGCTTGTGGGCCTGACTTGAGCACACGTTGCTCAAAAAGTCTCATGGCAATGTCAGGGTGCCAAATTGAAAGGATTCAGGAGGTCTCTGCTTTGTGCACAGGCAAAGGAGATGCAGTCACCTGAAGACTGTATGTCACAACTCAGGAAGGCAAACTGTGTTAGAGAACCTTCCTGCTCTTCTCTTTCCTGTAATAATCAACAGTGTCATTTATACAAAGAGTTTATGACTTAAGGCAAAATTTGCACCAGCTTGGAGTAGTTTATAGAAAATATGTGCATCTCAATCACCTGGATTGACCTGAGATTATATTATTTACATATTTTATAAATATTCTATATATTTTATACATATTATCCATATTTTATGCATACTACATTTAAAATAAAAAATGCAAGCTCCATAACCCAGAAGGCCATAAGCATATAACAGAAAACTTGTGAGTGTGTGCCCTTTACAAAGAATCTAAAGAGTCTTTTTAATATGTATGTACTGTATATAATGTTTTCTTCTTTATTTCACTTTGCTGCCTATTTCTTTGATTCTTGCTGATATAATTGTTGCTAGAGATGGATCTGAAACAATAGATTTGGCTTTGGCCTCCCCCTGTACTCAGAAGAAGTTGTTAGTGCAATAGTAGAATTACCTTTAAGTGATGTTCCATTTTCTTATTACATTATTGTCATCCTTTTTGATGTCACTCCTGGGGGGTGTGAAGGTTCTAAACATGAAAAGAAGAATAGAAAACAGCAGAATGTTGTGCCAGTTGTGGGGCTCAGCTCTCTCACACCTGCCCCAGGTTGCAATGATTGCAGCAAGGAAGCTAGACAAAATTGAGAATATTTTGTAGCTTGATGCAACTCCGAGGAGTTAAATCATTTTGCTTAATAGATCAGCTCCTCTCACTACACAGCAGAGCATATAAGGAGCCACACAAATTTTCCTTGCGAAAGTTACACCTGCCCTCTGGGGGTAATAGTTTATAGCTCCTCTTGTTTTCCTCACAGCTTTTTCATTTGCTTAAATGTTTATATGGTGCTTCCATCCTGTTTGAATCTACAACAGCCTGATCTCACGTAAAGGGTGGAGGCATCTCTCCAGACACCGATTCCTGTAAACTAATGGCTTTGATTAGTTTAGATGAAAGAGACACTTATTATAAAACATCCCTTACTGGGTGCAGCTCTGTGGGTGGATTGTACACCCGTAAAAAAAGAGAGAAGCACTGTATTAGCTAGACCCAGCATTGCGGGGTTTGGTGCTACGTTAGCTCCATCTGTAGTCATCTAATATCACCCTTTTTAATTCTATCAAATTCTGCCCCTTGCAACACAGAATCAAAGAATTTTCAGAGTTGGAAGGGACCTTTAGAGATCATCTAGCCCAGCTCCCCTGCTAAAGCAGCAATGCTCAGAGCACATCACTCAGGACTGCATCCAGGTGGGTCTTGAAAATCTCAGGAGAAGGACACTCCGCACCCTCCCTGGGCAGCCTCTTCTGGGGCTCTGTCACCCTCACCATAAAGAAGTTTTTTCTCATATTTGAATGGAACACCTGCTGATAAACTTTTTAAGGTAGATAGGAACAGCCAGTTTCTTTTGGCCATCACGTAAGTGATTGTACTGTCAGCATACAAACTGAACAGCTATCCTGCATCCCATGTGAGAAGCCTGGGGAGGATTAAACCACCAAGCAAGTCATCTGCAAACGTAACGATCTTCATTGGGAGCAAGTGAATATTTTCTTTTGTTCTCCTCTTTTTTCCTTCTTGGCTGTCATTAGAGAACAGAAAATACAGACAACACTGTCTACTATAGGGATTACTGACTATGTGTGATTTTCTGGGGAGCTGTAGAGGAACAAGCATAGTCTTTAACAGAGGGATCTTCTGTAGAAACAGGAGCAGGGTGCTACATCTAATACTGTGCCTCTGACGCAGAAGGTGGCTTTTTTGTGAGTTAGGTAATCAGGTGGTAAGGCCTTGTCACGTTTTCATTTCGGTGAGCAGAATGTGTTTAGACTGGGTGAGGAGGATGTTTTGGCATTGGGTGATGATGTTTGGTTAAGCCACTTGTTAAGTGGGGTAAATCTAACATCAAAGAGTTTGATAAAGTATTTCTAAGACCTTTGTGACTTCAGTGATGTTGTTAGTACAGAAATGGTATAAAGATAAATGCAGTGACACTTAACCAATGCATAAGTAACCCCCATGTATTTTGGAGGGTAGACCAGTGTATATGAGTTGTGGAAAGGCATTGTTTCCCAAAGTTTTCCCTGGCAAATTTAACAACTAACTGCTGGCCATTTCCTTCTGCTGCATAAGGGTGGTGCATACAGAAGGGATAATGAGCGGCTTCTTGGATTCTGGAAGTAGGTAATGTTAGACAGAAATCAAGAGGCTAGTTTAAATTAGCATGTGATGACTTGCAGTGCTTTCAGTGTACCTAGTTAGCAACAAACCTAGCAAAAGCAGCAAATATGTAATTAGACTCTTACCTAAATAGAAGGCCGACAAGAACCTGCAGCAGCACAGCTCCACCGAGGAGCTATGAGGAGCACAGGAGACCCAGAAGAAGTAAGGATGGTCTAAACTTCTGCCAGATCTCTGTGAGCTGCAAAGAAAACCCCAGTGTCCCCATTCCACAATGTCAAAATACAGAAGAGGGTCTGTAATTTACAGTTGCTATGAGTTCTTTGAATTTCTGTCCCGTAGGGGAAGATGGGTACCCAGAATGGCCTGCACCCTTAGGGAGACACTCAGCTCTTCACATGATGCAACATCCACCTAAGAGAGACTTTCTTCTGCATTTAGGACAGGCAGACACTGATGGGACTTAAAGCTTTAAGCTGTACTAGAAATAACCATGTTATGGGACAGTGCTGACAGAAGATTGTGAATGCCCTTTCCAGTACACCGAAGAGCAGCATTAGCCACGTGGGCACCCCAGTCAGGGTGTAAGGTTTCTCCTTTTTCTCACCAGCACAGGGGGTGACTCACAGGGCTACTTTGGTTAGCTTCACATGCTGCATGATTGCTCTTAAGTCTCAAATCATTCCTCCCAACTACTTTCTACCACAGCAGAAGGCAATGATTTTAGTGGAGCTAACAGGGGAGGCCAGCAGGGTCTTTCACCTTGAAGCATTAACAAAGTTTGAATTCTGTCCCAGGCCAGTTCCTCCATTGTGCTGGGTCAAGACTGCTTTGACTTCTGGTTGTTCTTCTCCACCCTCCGCCAAGACCTATTGAAGTGTCTTAGGCTTGGACCTAACCCAGCAGTCACCAATCTCTCTGAGAAGACTTTCTTTCACCTCAGTATGTATTAGAGCATAAAAGCAGCTCTATGGGCAACTCTGTTTCACATTCTCCACTTGATTTTCTCATAAGATCAGCTTTGGATGTAAGTTTTTGTTCCTAAACTGTAGCTAGTGATGAGAAAATGAGTTGGTTTTCTATTCAGACTTTCTTCTCTGGAGTAAATCCCTGTCTCCTTTCTTTTCCAAGGACTCAGTGCAAAACAAGGGCCAAACTCAATTGATTAAATTCTATTTGTCTTAATGATCCTCTGGGCACAGGAGACCCTAATGATCAAATGGAGATGACACCTGCCACCAGTAAGTTCTATTCCACAAAACTGTGAGACAATCCCAGCAGATAAATGATATAACATGTTTCCCATTATGATATTACCATAAAGCCAGACTGCCTTGTGCTTACCACATAAATAATCAGTCACCAGGCAAATCAGGAAAAAAAAATAATCCCACAATCACCTTAAATTACCTATCAAACATTTACCTCTGTTTGTCTTTTAGGGCACTTATTTTTTGCAGTGTGGTCCTGCTTCTTGATTAGTTTAACAACCCCCCCCTGCATTTTGACAGCAGAAGAAAAGAAGAGGTGATTATTACAGTTACTGCTCTTGCTTTGCCTTGAAAGTCCATTCTAAAGAAGGCATTAGAGGAGGCTTTCTTGTGGCTGAGAGATCAGATTACCACAATTAAAGTAAAAAGGTGTGGTGCTATTTACTCTGCATGTTATGACACATGAAAGAAAGTGATTCAGGCAAGAAAAATAATTACACATTAATTTGTGTTTGGCAACTTCGTTTCATATACGTGGCCCACAGAGCTTAGATAAAAAGCTATTTTGTCCAGTGTGTTCTCTGGGTAAATTTGGAGGAGGGTTTACGCCACTGGATTACATTTTACAAGGAGTTGTCTGCGTATGTGTGTGCGGATGAGGAACTACGTGGAGCTAACTGCCTGGTCGTACACTTCAGCACTACCTTGGCTGGGTGTTTCATCATGAAGCCCCACACTGCCACTTAGGTTTCACTGAACTGAAAAATTGTGCCACAGCCCCAAAACGAGCCCTAGGTTTGACAAAATTCTTGCAAATCTGAGAGGAACAGGTAGATTTTCTGAGTCAGTTCGTGGAGTTGTGTGTAGGTTTTCTGTCTGAATAGAACTGTGAAGGTGCAACTCTGAAAACATGAATTAGCTAAATTCATACAGGTTTCTGTAAACTAGGGGGGTAACTGCAGTGGGCTCTCGAGAGGAAGTTCAGTCTCTGCAATTGCAGAATATGTGTGCAATAAATCATGTGTGAACTCCTCTTGTGCCTTGAGCAAATATCCCCTGTATTATACGGCCAATAACGCACAGGAGGCAAACTCCAAAACGCCCAAGAGGGTTTCAGTGGTGTCACAAAAGGTTTAGCAGTGCATTAGAAATGCAGACTGTTACAACTGTGAAGAATAATGCAATCTGAACATGACCAGCGTGACTATAGCACAGCATTTTACGGTAAATAATTTCAGCAATAAATTCTTGGCCAAATCAGTTAATCTCAGATAGTGCAGTTTCTGTTCTATGTGGATTTTAATTTTACAAAAAAGATCTTGAACCGACATTCCTTCCAGTTTTCATAAAATGATGCACAACAGTCTCTTCATTAGAGAAACCACCCTCAAAGTGGAAGAAACAGCAAAAGAAGCTTCAGAAGGAAGGTCTGCTTTCTTGTTTTAATTTCTATTTTCAGAGGAACTGGCTGCATAAGGTTATACAGTTTTACTGACTTCAGGACAACCTAATGTTAATGGGACAATGACAATAGCAGAAGATTTGGCCCTCAGGAGAATATACTCATATCCCTATAGTAATAACTTAGTTCAAGGAAGCAGCAGTTATTCATCATGTGAAAAGAACAAATACATGAAATGTAAACCCACAAAGCTTCATTTTCCCACAAAGTAAGCTTTTTGCATAAATCTTCATTACCCATTGAGAGGAGGCAGTTTTAATATTAATGAAAAGCTTGCTCTTCTTATATCAATATGTATGTTGGACTGATTGCCTGAGTATGGAAAGGGAATGCATTTACATTAGTAAATAATTTCTGAACACACAGGAAAAATCCAGCCAATGGAATTGTGTTTGTTTCCTTATAAAAGTTTGTGGAACAGTCTTTATAGAACAGTCAAAACCGGTGTCATTTACTCTGTGTGCTGTTTAAAAATAATATTGATTTAACTTGGCAATTATTGGCTCTTTTCTTTCTGCCAACCTAATTTTAATCTTCCAAACAAGAGACATAACACTGCAAAACGTTAATTCTAATCTGCAAGCTACAGAGTCTAGGGAACGCGTGATACTTCGGTGAAATGCTTTTATTGGCAGGGCACTGGGATGGCTGCATTACGTACAACTGGCAGCGAGGTGTTAGTGCCTTCTGTAAACGACAAGAATTCCACATAATCCCTTGACACATTTTGCATTCTGCTTCTGCAGTGGTTGGTCTGGGCACTGCAGGGCACAGGTAGCACAAGCACCGCTGCACCAGGTGAAACTGGAGATCTGCCTAGACCAGTAGCCTGTCTCCAGCAGTGGCCAGTAGCTGATATTAAGGGCAGAACATGTGAATAGGACAAACATGTGGTGATTGTTCTCCAGATTTGCTCTCTGCCTCTAGCTGTTTGTGGCTTAGGGATATCTCGAGCCAGAGTTGGCGCCTGCCAAACCAAGAGCTCTCAGAACATCAAACATGCAGAAAGGCGCTTTCATGTGTATCATGAGCAGGACAAAATGTGTTTATGGAAGGCTGCTAGATGTCCATTTTGAACCACTAGCTCATTTGAACAATGAATACCAATGTTTCTTTCAAAAATATGAACATGCAACTGGTGCATCCATTTCTGAGTGCTTTTGAATGCTCTGTACTTACTGCCAGGTGTCAGTCCTAAGAAACACAATTAAAGTCTGGATAGTGCTGGATCATAATGGTACCTCTGGTAGGTAGCTTCAGTTGCTTAACATATACCTGCCCCAGGGGACCTGGAAGGTGGCCAGAATCATTGTCAGGTTCATACAAATGTAGGTGCACCCTCAAAAGTTTCAGAAATGCTTTCAAAACAGAAAATAAGTGTGGTGTTTCCATTGTGCTTCAGAAAACAAACCCTTCAGGAAGAAAAAAAAATAATGGAAACACATGAAACATAAATTGGATACACTCAAAGTTAATGAAAGGAAAATCTTTTTCCATTTTAGTTAATGTCTTAAATTAGAATTTTGGTATAAAAGCTGGAAAACAGATGGAGAGGATATATTTTTTGAAAATAATTTGTTAGTGAATTTGAGGCTCATGAATGAAAGTACCTAATAATAGTATTGGCCAGAGCAACATTTAGCATGGACTGCAGCTCCATTAGTTTATCCATTGTAGGTCCCCACTGCATTGCAGGAACCTGTCCCCATGTCCCAGAGCCACATCTAGCACCTCCTGCTGGTCTAATTCAACCAGAAAACCACTCCTGCTCTATTTTCCTTGATAGTCCTGACTTGTATTATACATTTTTATTTTGCTGTTTTCTTTCTCCATTCTCCCTCAGATTCAAGTGCAGTCCATTTCTGACTGTCTGTATAGAGATCTCTTACTCCATCTTGCCCAGTCGGATGCCACTTGACTTGAAAACCTTGTACTGTCCTCATCTTCTGGCTTTCCCTGTATTTGCCCCCATCTTTAGCTGGGGGCTAGTCATTGCATCACACTGTTCAGATTTTCCACTGGTTCTTCCATTGCATTCCATAAAATTCATCAAGTTGGACATATACAACTTACACTAACAAAAGTAATAAAGAAATGTTATAAATCCTTGTCTTGAAATTGCCCATCATGTGCTGTTTTTCTTAGAAAAAAAGTATTTCTCTTTTTCCATTCCACAGCTCCACATGTATTTCTTCCTCTGTTTTTATCAACCATCTTGTTTGCATAGTTGCTCCCCAGGATATTTGTCACGGCTGGCTTACAGCACACTCTGCTGATTTACAGCAGCAATTAATAATTTCATATCTGTTGGGAGGGGATGAATTTCTATCTTATAAGGATGAGTAGCAAATGATACCCACAAGCTTGAAAAATGCTGATGAGCATTTTTTTCATCCAAATCAAAACACAGGGTTCATGCACAGGTGACAGGCTGGAGAGGAAAATATTGAGAAAGTATGGAGGGCATCAGAGCACCCGCAAGTCCCATGTGGGAGTGGGACTGACGTTTCTGTCCTGACTCAGTGGTGTCTATCCTTCCACCTGCTGGGCAAGATCCTCCACTCCTGTTAGTCCAGCTGGCCCTGTTGGCACCCCACACTGGAACTGGCTGGCCCTGCTTGAGCTCTGATGCTGCGGGTGCTGCAGGTCAGTGGCTCAGAAGCTGTGAGCAAAGTTGTGCAATTAAACTTGCAAAGCACCAGCCCACACTTCAGACAGCCCTATCTGATTGTTAACTTCATGAGCAACCACACTGACATGCACTATTGATTGGTAAGGGGAGGGAACGAAAAAAAATAATCAGGTTTTCTGCTTTCAGTAAAATAACTCTGGGCCAGAGTTTTGGTCTATGTCCTTCTTTGTATGCTAACTCACAAAGGCCAAGAGCCAAGAGGAGCTGCTAGGTTTCTCTGCAGATACCAAAGAGCAGCAGAGTGAAAACCAGGAGTTTATACTGACACAAAGCAGCAAGAGACCCTTCAATCTGGCCTTTTATTACAACTTCTGGGTATTCACTAAGCTTAGAGGCAACACTGATTGTCTCAGGCAGTAGACTGTGAAAAGCCTGCAAGTCAAAAGAGGCACACATAAATAATAATAATAATAATCTTATTTAGTAGATGCCCATAAATTGTTCCTGTCTCTCATGCTATTGATTCAAATTTAACTGAATGTTCCTAGGTAACAGTTTAGCTGGACTTCCTAAGGCTTCCAGAGCTGTTTTCACCCTGACCTTGCCTGGCATTTGAACTCTGTAGCTGAGCACGTTTTTGACCTTGCCCCATGTAGGCTGCATGGCTTTCCCTTCCTGCTTGGCTCATCCACCATTCGCTCTTCCTCCAAAGCTTCCACACAAACACATTAAACCGAGGTTGGTGAGCAGCAGGTACATGAGCACTGAGCTGCCCCCACTGCTAAATCTCCAAGCTGGGACTAGTTCCTATGTGCCTAGTTATTCAGGAGAGGGGAGTATCTGTCAGATGAGGGCAGGCTTTGGGGTTTTTACTGTCCAGAGCTGAGCACACTGTCAATATCCAAAACGCTAAGAAGTAACAAGCATTGACCTGAAACAAGTAACACCCTCATTAGTATTTTCCCAGGTATTCCCAGGTATAAATCTGAAACTGCTGAAGGGACAGGCAAAGGAGGAAGGAAGGTCTCCCTGCATTTTATTGAATTGCTTTTAGTCATTTGAACTGACCATAAGGTGAGGGTACCTTGAATAAGGCCTGAAATGTTGGCTTTGTACTGTATATAGATCCCTTTAATAACCTGGATGTACACAATTGCCTTTCAACCTAGAGAATTATATAACACTTCACATGGTTTTGCAAGGAGTGTACCAGGGAGTATTTGAAAGGATCTGAGCCAAGAAGCTGTACAGACAGCAAGGCGTCTGTGTTGCCACTACAAAGTGGATGTTAATTACCTAAAACAATACATGTAATAGGCGAAGAGAAAAATGCTCTGCATTGCCTTGCCATACCCACTCATCTAGTGCATCTCTAACTGCACAGTTATTTAGCCTGGAGGGATCATAATTAGCTGCTTCATAAATTAATAAGGGAAAGGAGGAGGGAAGGGGGAAAACTACCAGTGCAAGAATGGTGGGAAACTTTAGATAGGATGTTTCTCGAAGAATGTCGTTAGCACGCATAATTGCTTCATTAAATAAAGACACATACAAACGCACAGGGATTCGCCATCCCTTGTCCCTCGAGAGAGAAGCGTTACTTGACAGGCACTGCGTGGCTCCCAGTTGAAGGACACCCTGGAGGTGCCAGGCAAATGCCAGGTGACTGGTACACTGTGCATGCTAAAAAGCTTCCCAAAGAACATGGGAGAAGTTATGGATGGCCAAGTGTGTTTCACGGCTCCTTCTAAGACCTTTCATCCAAGGCACTCAAACAAGCATCACTTTGTTAAGTCTTGCACGATTCATCATGGCAAGGTGAAGACAAATATTATTCCTGTTCTACAGATGGAGAAACTGAGGCAGGCAGTCACACAGTTTCTCGCTCCAAGTCACTTGGCAGGTCAGGGTCAGGCCAGTTACATTAATCGCCACTGCCAAACTCCGACTGGGTATAATGAACCTATTGGAATCCCATTTACATTAGTTAATTATGAGTTCATAAAAACAATTGGGTTTATTTCCTCTATTATGCAAAGAATTTACAAGGTGGGAGAAGCATCTACCCAGTTTGCAACCAGACACTAGACCCATTTAGCTAATTAGCCGGTTCCTTGCTGGCAGTTAGATGCATTCATACATCTTCATACAGCTTTACCACTGTCCGTTTTTGAACCAAATTCCCTTATGAGACAGTGGAAATACCTCCAAAAGCACAGGAATAGGACATATGCTTTATCTGACCAGAGGCACTGCACCACGTTTCTCTTTTTGTGAATTTTGCTCCACAAACTTCCACACTTTTAATCTGTTAATCCACAGCAACTCATCTTGGATCCAGAGTCTGTCTTTACAGGCCATTTCTGCATATTTTTTTCCCTTAAAAGCCAGGCTTCCTGAATCACAGGGAGGTGAAGGATGTGACTTGACTGTAATCCAACAGCAAGTCTCAATGATTCAAAGTCATAAGTGGAATTCTGCTCCCAGGCTTCAAGGAAAACTGGGCCAAAAGGAAACTCTGCTTTTCCCATTCTACATTGGCCAGCAAGCTAAAAGTTAGGCAAATAGGAAGCATGTCCCACCCTGAGCAATATGGAGAGCATGCTTTTTAAAACTGCAGCTGGCCTTTTTTGTTGGTAACTAGCTTTCTGAAGGAATATGTGGGATTTCAATAGAAAGGCGTGTAGAATATTTTCCATTTGACTTTAAAGTATCCCCTGTGTATGTGTATTTGCATTCATCCTTACTAAATATTTCTTAATCTCCTGAGTGTCTTCCTCTTCCCTCAGCACTCTGAGTTTGGCTTTTGTTCTTCTCAAATATCACTATGCTCTTCCTTCCTTTTCTCTTTCTGGCCAAGGGTCTGGCAATTTCTCTAAGGAAAACAGTTGCTCACATCCAGAAAGTATTTTTGCTTTACATTAAAGCCTTACATTCTGTTTTTACCCCACCCCTGAAAGCCCACTTCAGATTGTGCATCTTCAGCACAAGCTTGTTTTATTTCTTTAGCTCCCTATGTGCTGTCCCAGCATTAGGATGGTGTTGGCCTTCCTGTTTATATCCCTGCACTGGCTTCCCAGTGTCTAAGCCATGACTCTGTTCCTGACTGCCTTTTCCTTTTTTCCTCCCCTTTTCTTGGAGCCTCCTCTGTTTTCCTAGCCCATTTCATGGTCCCCATTGCCCTGCAAGCCCAGGACACTTTTCTTTATTTGCCCAGAGAAGTGATCTTCTTCCCAAGTTATTGAATTCAGTAATGTCATTTGCAAAATAAGAATGGGATATACCAGCCTGCCTTTGAGTTAAAGCTTGTGGAAACTGAACATCCAAATCATATTTCAGAACATTTCTGAAAGTCTTACTCAACTGAATTACTGTGTCTGACACCACCAGCTCCCTGACTGGGTCTTCTTTACCCCTTCAACAGGGAGGAAGGTTAGAGAAAACCTTTCCATCAAAGACTGCGCTGGCAACAACAAGCCTTCCCCCATCCCTCGCCTTTTCTCATTATAAATTTCCATGGCACAATAAAGCATTTTCCAACCAAGACTAGTGCTGAACATATCAACAGAGCTAAATACATTGAGCCACTTAGATTTGGGGTTTTCTGGTCGGCTGGCTTACTAAAACTGTTGACTTTCAATGGCAAAGTTCCCACTGACTTCAGAGGCACTTGGATTTCACCCTGTGTGTGGTTAGAGCATCTGTGACCCTGCCTTGTGTGAAGTATGTCATGATCAAGTTCTTAAAGGTAAACAAGCACAAGTGGCAAAAATACAACAAAATTCAAAATCCTTCCATCTACAATAATTAAAGACAATTTCTTACAGTGGTGTAAAGTGTATGAAGTGTATCCTTCTAAACGTATTTTTGTACTCTTAATTAACTGCTGTTTTTCAATAAAGGATATGCTTTTGCCCTGAGGATATTCAATCTCAGGCCTTTCACCCACCACAGAAGCAGTGAAGAGAGGTTTATGATAAGCAGAAACTATTAAAAGATTTATTCTACAAGCACAAGTAGTTCCTTGACAGCAATGATAAGAAACCTATAGTTTTCTGGAGTTGGAAAATCTCCTGTATTAAAAGCCTTGGAGTGGTTTAGGCCTAAGTACCTCAGATTCCTGACTTCAGACCTCATCTTAATTTCATATATTTAAATTAATTTATTTCAATGGGCTTATGATGACTTACAGTGGGGTAGGTGGGTCAGGCCTCTCATTTCTATTTTGATTGTACACTGTGGTTCCATAAGCATCCAGATAAATTTAGTTTTCCATCCATGAGTCATTTACTGGATAATGAGAACGCGAGGTCTCGTTTTCTTCTGGCATTTCCTGCGTGCAAGAAGTGAGCTTATGTGAGATCGGATGCCACGGCATTGCATATTCGTGAGACACTCCCCCAAGGATCACCAGAGAACAAGAAGTGACCCATAACCATATTTTCATCCACTCTCCTAGTGTTGTAGTCTTTTACTGCTCGTGGAGGGAGCTGGGGATAGCTCTGGCCATGTTATTCTCTCCCGCAGTCAAAGTATCAGCTCATTTCTCTAGGGGTAAGAACAGTGACATGGAGATGGGTGCCATCAGCAGGAACTACATCTTAGCATTAATTCTGGAGCCCACATACACAGGGAATTTGATTCACTCTGTAGTAATGGTCAAGATTTCAAACTCCTTTAGCTATGGTGGGCTGATGGTCTCCAACTCAAGTACAGCATGTACAGTTTTGCCTCCAAAGTCATTAGCAGAGGCATAGCTCTTTACTCCAACAAAATCCTGTTTACCTGGGATGCACTGACCTTATCACCTCAAAAATTACCCATCAGGCAAAGCCTCTGTCAAATATAAATTCAAGTGAAGTTCAGAAACTATGAACCGTTGATATATTGGAGTCAACTAAAACCCAAGCATAATTATCTCTTCAAAATCCCAAATTACTGTGTGCGTGGCAATTACAGTTGTTCTTGAGATAGGCATAGATAAGCATGGATCCTTCCCTGCTGAAGCTGCCATGAAATCAGGCAACTGGGCTTTTAATTGCAGTACCAGCCCTATTTGGGTTTTTCAGTGGACCCTCTCTGTCTTCACTCTTCCCTTCTTCACAACTCTACTTTTCCAGAGCTTTGTTGTTTGCCAGAGATCATGCTGCAAAATGAAGGCAATGCACAGGCAAAGCATGGTGTGAGGTCCTTCTTGCTTCCTCTGCAGCCTGCCTGGGGACACCAAATGGTGTAATGTTTCATCCTCTGATATCCCAAAGTGGTTTAATACCTATGAATCAACTTGTGCCTGACTCCCACAGAGGTGGGTAAAGGAGGCAGACAGGATGGACTCAGACCACAGCAAGGACTTCTGCATTTAGGGCATTTGATTCAAGTGGCACTAGTCCTGCACAGCCAAAGGGAAAGGGCTACCATTGTTCTGGGATAATCCTTGCGCCTTTCTGTAGCCCAGTGTGAGGCAGGAGAGCCATGTATACAGCATGCATTTGGAGAATGGGTTTGAGAGCAAGCTAATGCAAGCATCGTCACACCACAGCTGCGCTATCAGCCCAAATGGCAAATGTCTCTTCACACCCAGTATAGTGACTCTCACTGCCTTTAAGATCAGAAAAACTAACGCCCTTTGTGTTTCTCTGCTGCTCCTGGATCGATATTCTAAAGCACTTTACAAAGCTGCTGAGGGAGTCTCCAACTCCCCCTCCCCACTAAATGTATGCCCTGCACTGCTGATGCACAGAAAAGTTAATTGACTTAATTTAAGTCACACCACATCCTTGGCAGAGCTGTGAAAGGAACCTGGGAGACCCAGAGAGAGAACCTCTCCTCTGTCTGCGGGGTTTTAACAGCCTTGCTGTCAGCTAAATGACAGATTTCATCATTACAGAAGTGCCATTGCACTCTGCTAATAAAGAGCTTTATGAAGTCTCCCTTATAAGATGTAGCATTTGAGATAACTATGAACAGGGCTGAAAAGCAAAGCATGTCGGGGAGAGGATTTCAGTAATGCCAAGTGGCAGATTAAATGTACAGCAAGTGCATTGCAAAACAGTGGTTTTGCCCCAGATGAGCCCAGAACTGCAGCACACAGCTTTCCCAATTCATACAGTGAAGGGCTTTGTGTCCCTCCCTCAGTACTGAGGTTTGTCTTAAAATTCAGATAGCTGGGTAGAAAAACAAAATGAGAGAGCTGAAAAAGGGAACTGATGAGTCTCCCCTCACGGAAAATGGAAAGCCCTGGTCTCATAAAATTTCTCATTAAAAAAGGGAATTGCACGACCAGAGAAGGCAGACTTAAACCTGAATCAAAACTTGAGCAAGCAGGACTTGAAAGAGAGTTTGCTTCTTTTCTTTTTTCTTTTTTTTCTCCTGGAGGGATCTTAGGTAAATAAAGCCTGGCACGAACCCTCCTTCTTAAGAAACACGTTCTGAAGAAGGATGAAATCAACAGGTTGAGGTGCTCTTTACATCAGAGTTAGTCAAATTAGTTGAACCAGAAGCAACAGATTATACAGCTCCAAACTTCTTCTGTGGCTTCTTGTGCCAGCCAGGTGACACCCGTCTTTGACATTCAGCAGCCTCACACAAGGCTCTAAAGGGGAAATTAGTTTCCTTTCTTTTCTTTCTCTGGCCCAGGAAAATAGCTCCTCTTTTTTCTTTTTTCCTAGCCTTTTTTTTTTTTTTTCTGTCACCAAAATTTCTGACTCACAGCACATGGAGATGGCATTAGTCATTAGTCACAACCTATTTCCTGTTTTCCAGATAAGCTCACAGGCTGGGGCTTCATGGTCAACAGCACAACCAGCTGGAGTGCAAGGTAGAGGAGAACCAAGCACTGGCAATTGCCAAGCAGGCATAAAACCTGCACATAGCTGATTGTTTATGCTCACAGGCATCTTTTTTGTTGTTGTTGTTTTCTATAAAGGAAAGGCATTATTTTAAAGTTCTTTATCTTCATATATTTGTCTCCTGTGAGTTTTCCCAGACCAACACACCAAGCATGTCTTTACTCGTCCCGCTCTCAGTACAAATTAGATCGTTAGCTTTTCAAGGCAAAGCTCTTGCGTTGTTGCAAACCTATCGAGTGCCAACCAAGAGGACTGTGTCAGAAAACCAGGAAAGGTTCAAAATAATTTGCTGCAACCAGGACACCAGGCTGTTGTGTCTCACCATTTTCTTATGGCATGTTTGCTCTGCAAATACCAACCCAGAGGGGAGATGTATCCCCGTTCAATGAGTTTTACTGTTCAGCCTGCTTCAGCCCGTGGTGTGGCTGTGCCTTTAGCTATTGCCTCCCAAAAAGCAGATCCACCTGGTTCAGCAGAAAGCAGAGCCTTACATCTCCATCATCAAGAAGCCTACCCCGTTCAGGGAGGCGTCTGCAATGGAGAAAGGCAGCAGTCAGAATTGCCCTAAAATGGATCCCTACGTCCCCAATCTGTAAAAGATTTGAATGGTGCCACATGGATATTTCACAGAAGTGACTGGACCCACTCACCTCCACCTCCCTTCTGCTGCGCTGCCCTCCCTGCTGAGCTCCCACTGTGTGTGCCCAGCAGCTCGGGCTCAGCCAGGACCGGCAGTACCACAGAGGGACCTCAGGCGGGCATCCCTGCCTAGCTCAGGTGCAACCAACACGAAATCATGGCGCCATGTGCTCCTGCTGCTGTCCCAGGCAGGTGTGTACAACATATATTGAAATGAAGGGTGTCACACTTACCAATTACAAAGATAGCAAAATGAAAGCTCACTCAGGAGCAGGGCTGTAATGGCACCTCTGAATTGCGCTACGAGGTATCCTTAGGCATGTGGCATAGATGTTGCCCCTGATTTATTACTGTGCGTGTTGATAGCAAGTTTGTAGCACTTCCTTTCCAAAATACCTTAATTTTCTCAAGTGCATTGGAACATGTGTCCCCACCCTTGGTAATGCTGCTGGCTCGGGGGGAGAAAATGGTTGCTGTTTTAAAGCAAACTGTAGCATTAAGCAACTACCTCGGATAAGAAGACAAGAAGACTTTACCTAAGAGGAACTGCAAGAGATATAAAAGCAGAAGGCAATTATGCAAATTGCAATTGGAACAGGATTACTCAGGCTAGAGCCATTTACTTTAGCAAAGCATGCCATGGGTTTTAATGGCTCGAGTATGCCAGGGGGAGCGGAGCTGGCCATACTTGGGATTTGCCACTGCCTGTACCTGAGAGATGCCACCACAGGCAGCACAGCAGCCTCAATGACACTGAGAGCACAAACTGTCACCAGCTCAGGCTCCACTCAACAGATCAGCATTAGTACCATGGAGTGCCTGCTGTCCCCGTCCTCAACTCCTACTCCTACCCCTACTCCACACCTCCATCATGCTGAGGGGACAAAGGACAAGAAGGGCTATGGCAAGCAGGAAAAGAAAACCAGGTGGATTGCTGAACCAGCTGGGATTTAGGTTAGTTGTTTGGAAGGAAGATCTCAGAGAGTTTTCATGGCTGTGCCTGGGCAGATTTAAAGGGCATTGCATCGCAGGAGTCTGTCCAAATGCAAATGTGCTGCTTATATGGAGGAATGGGCTACACTGGAAAACAGATTTCTTAGTAGGAGGAAAACGTGCTTGTGGTGTCACCCCTGGATGTTGTTCTTGGTATATCTCTTTCCTCCAGTATTTGTGTACAACAGCTGCCAACTTGGGCTGACGAACTCTCTTTGCAAACGTGTTTAGATTTTGAAGAAAATAAAGGAAACCAATGAAACGTGACTTCATAGCTACCTTAAAATAGAAGGAATGGATAGCAACTCCTCAAGCTCATAAATATGGGCTAGTACGTGCTGAAAGTAATTGTTATCATCATATGTGGTTAAAATTAGTCACGAGCAAGTTAAAACTAAGCATTACATTCAGGTTCATTGCTGAAATGCCCTTGCTACTGTGTAAAGAGCAGAATAAAATAGGAAGAACAGGATAAAACTCCCCCAGTGAATTTTGGCATTTTTATCAATGCTAAAAGAGCAGAGAATTTCACGCTCAGACATCAGTAAAGGTCAGTGAAACTTCAGCTTCTGGTCTCAGCCAAAAGTAGGAAAAACAAACTGAAGATTTTCAAATCTCAAAATGTTAATGACACTTGGGCTGTTCAAGCCATCTATTACTGTCTCTCTGCTTTGAATCATTTCCCAGAAGTTACAGAGCTCAGTCCTTGGGGTACCAGTTACAAAAGGGAGAACCTAATCATTAGAGAACAGGAAGAGGAGTAACTTTTTTTGCTAGTCCAAGCCCTCCCACCTGTGTTCTTTGTGATCTTCAACAAAGGACTGAGGCTTGAGATTTTAGTTGTCATTGTACTTCTGTGTTCATGCGTTGTCTCTGCCGCACTGAGCCATGCACATGCCATAGGACATTTGCTCTCATGTCCTCTGATGGATCTGAGTACACCTAAACCTGAACACACTTTTTAAAAAGGAAATTATAAAGTGTGTCTCTGCCAAAGTTTTACTAACTTAAAAGAGGTACAATTATACTTTACCTCTGCACCAGGAAGGGGAGTTACAAGCTTAATCAAAGCTTGATTCTGCAGTGTTTTGAATAGAATCCTTAGAGAATCTCTTGATTCTTAATGGAAATTACTAAAGGAGCTTTTCTAAATACTTTTGCTATAAAAGAGTGATTTGCACATAGCCAAAACCTCTTAAACACACAGACTGGCTGCCATAAGAAGACTCCCTTAACCCACCAGTTTCATACCCTATTCAGTAATGGACAAGCCAAACCCCCAAATTATGAATCCAGTGTAACAGAGACTCTACTAATTATGTATGGGCGCATGTCAGCTGGGATTAAAAAGAAAACAAAACCCCACCACAAACATGATCCCCTCAGTCCTCTCTTGACAGAAAGTTTTGTCCTAAATGAGGAATGCTTCCCCAGCTTACTTAATGACTCCCACACAACCAAGGAAAATCATTGAGGTTTTGTGATAAGTTTTCTCCTGGTGTTCCCCCCACTGAAACCCAGTGTTCACAGTCTAAGGAGTCGGCATAATTTTTTTCTCTCGTGTCACCAGCTACAATTCTGTCAAATCGGAAGCACACAGTGTAGCCACTGCACTGAGTCAGTCTAAAAGAGAGGCAGAGAGAGGTAGATAAAGCCTCCTTCTTAATCTGCCCAAGGAAAACTGAGACCCCTTGGGAAAGACTTTCACATCTCTGGATCCACTGGCTGTGGCAAAGGTCTTCTCCTCTGAGAGACAAACTCACAAACTGAGCAAGTGAAGCAACGTCCAGTACAAGAATTGTCAGTGTGATGGATAATTTCAGAGTGGTGGTAAAACTATTGGTTTTGAAGTTAGTAATTTGAAGTTGTACATTGCAATTATATGTGAGAAAAGTGTTATTCTCTATTTTCAAAAATAATCTTTTGATACATGGGGTTAGGCTGTGTAGTCCTAAATCTCCATGAATGTAGTTGTAATTCCTGTTTAATAAAACTCCAGAGGTGATCTCTTTTTATCAGCCTATCATCTGTAATTAAGGCATTTAATATTCAAACCCTTTGATGTCATGTCATCTTTGAAACATAAATAAGAAGTTTGTCTCCATTTTAGAAATTAAGATAAATGAGTTGGAAGGGCAAGTCCCCAAAGATACTTTTAAAAGCTATTTGGATATTTTAATAGCTACCAGAAAATAACAACAATTATATTAAAAATACATCTTAGTAGAAAGCTTAAAACAGGCTCTTATGGGAAGTGAGCAATACGACTTACATCTCAGCAGAGAAACCTGGACATAATCAGGTTTACTACTGTTTGTTGTTGGGCTTTTTGGTCCAGGCGATTTGTTGGTAGTGAGAATCTCAAAGAAATTAATTACCAGTCACCCTCCCAGTTGCTATCAGATAGAAAAGCAAGTCCTGGCACCCCGTGAAGCTGTGCTGAGGGCCTGATGCACTGAGATATAGAGGACAACTCATGTTACACATCCTCCTCTGCCCCAATACTTAATAAGAAAATCAGTGGGAATGCAGCACCCATCTGGTGGGGCATCAGCCCCATATGCTGAATTTGGATATGGAAGCTCCAAATGGGATGTCTGCAAAAAAAAGGGACCCTCTCCATCCAGGCTTGGACAAAGGCAGGGGATAGGTATGAGCTCAGTTTGTCACCTAACCTGTGGGGAGCAGTGCATCAGGGAATGCACTCCTCAACTCTTTTGTCTCTCCTCACCTGCATCGGTGGAGTATGTCTCACCCAGGTCAAACTGGAAATCTCTATCAGAAGACCCGGGGCTCCAGACCTCAGTCTAATTCCTAATCTTATGGCTTAGCCACATGATTATCCTTCACCCTCACTCAAAAGCTCTAAAGGATGTGCAACTTTTTTCTGCCATCACTCTTCCCTTCGAACTTGTCAGAAATCTCTCGCTCGTTCTTCTGGCATGAGGCCCACTTCCACTCTTTACATCTCACTGCCGGTATCCCTGGATCTCAGCCAGCTTAGATGTGAGCTCTCCTTCTGTCTGCTTATAATTAGAATGTGCACACATTGAAGTTTGTTTTATTCCCAAGGTCTTATTGGTGGGTTAAAGGGAGCAGCATGTAGGAGGGGAATCGCACAAATCTTGTTATTTGTAGGTTCAGAGTGGTGCATGGGAGGAAGATACAGAAATCCCATTAGTCATTACTAAGATTTTAGGGCAGATTCCTTAGGCAAGGCTTGGAAAATCTCTTCCCAGCTGCCTGCTCTGCTGATACTTAGATCCTCCTTTGCCTCACTGCTCCATGCCCAGTCAGACTACATGAGTGTCCCAGTGCATCGTGTTACCACCTCTCCTCCTCTTCCTCCACTGCAGCACAGACTTCCTTTAATTTCTCTTTTGAACCATGCAGAATTCATCGGGGCTGGTGCAAATCTGCCACCGTCACTATTTACTATGAGAATTTCAGAGAGAAACTGAAGCAGCAACATTTGTGTTAAGGTCTTGGTTTGAGCTCTGCAACAGGACAGCAGTCTGTACAGATGCTCTTTTAAGCCTGACTGCTGGTTTCTGAATACCATCTCCCCGTCCTGAGGTGGATGGATTTACTTCATTTCCAGATGAAGTAAACTGTTTCTTGGAGTTAAAGCCAATATCCAGAACTTCTCCTCCCATGGGGACCTATACTCTTTTTAAAGTACTTTGCTAAATTTTTACATGACTGTACATTTCTCTCTTTTGAACAGAAGCCAAATGATTGATTTGAGTATTAATTAGCACTATTAATCACAGAAGACCAAAGCATGGTCTTGCTGGAGTTCACGGAGGAGCTATGAACAGTAAATATATGAGAAAGAGCAGGTCAAGTGCCAAAGAGATGACTAGACCCTGCCCTGAAGTGATTGTATTCCAAAGGCACAAGTGAAGAAAAACAAAGCCAGACAAGACAGAACATATACAGAGTGGGAAGTGGGTATTCAGGCTTGAATGTTTCTTGAAATAGGTGGGGTCTCAATGGCAGCTTGCTAAAAACAGTGTGGGAGCTTAGCTCACGGTAGCGTTCTTTTTGGCAGGCCATGAGGTGGGGTTGTGAAAACCTGCCAAGATGGGTGGATGAAGGAGGCAGAAGTATTGGTGACTGATGCTTGGGCAAGATTGTAGCCGAATGGCAGATACTCCATTTTCTCCAATCTCATTTTGACACCTGTTTCTTCCTGGGCTGGATTCACCACCACTTGTTGGGTAGGTCAAGCTGCCCAGTTACTTACAATACTGGTTTTAATATGCCAGCTTTGTCACCTTTCTCCTGCCAGTTGTCTAAGGTAGTTTTGTTGGGCTGTAATTGATTGGACGAGCTCATACTTCAGCATTTGCAGCCTTTTCTGTCTCAGCTGACAGTCCCTGGGACTTGGGTGGCTCGAGGGAACGCCTGGTGGAAAGCTCTGCCAGTGATGAAGACTGCTGTGCTGCAAGTGATGTGTTTTGCATTAAGAACCAGATGACTTTTCCATCTTTTTTAGTAGCTACTCTAAATTGGAGATTAAAATCCCAAAATGTACAACTCCAGAGCCCCATCTCAACAGACCCACCAAGCTCAAGAAACCCACCCAGCTCAAAAAGGCATCCTGTACTGTAAAGAAGGATGTGTGGGTGGCAGTCGAGCTTACCAGTGTCTGCTCCATTTGTTTAAACAATTGTTGCATGGCTGGTTTTGAATTTATAAGTATTTAGGAAGTTTTGAGATTCCCAGACTATAAATGCTGGTGTCTATTCCACTCTCTGCCGACTTGAGCTAAGCTGTCGTTTCACAGTGCACCTAATGATTCAGGTGAGGGAAATGGTTTCTGCTGTTGTGCTGCTCCTTTGCTGTTTTTTTCTGTGAGATGAAGAATCCTTTAGACATGGAGTCTTTCATGCTATACTTCACCCACTTGAACCTTTCCTTCCCAGACTTAAGGCATATAAGAAAAAAACCAGATGTCTCAAGGAAAAAAAAAGCCCCCAAACCCCTAGCTTTACATGCACTTGGATCTTTCATTTTATAAAAACAGTCAAGCCACAACCACAAGATTTCACAGATAAGAGAAAAAATGTGGATTGTACTTAATTCAATATTATAAAGAAATGCTCTTACGGGGAGACGGCAAGCTGAGCCAAAGCCAGACCAAGACTGCTGACTGATCTGAAAAATGTGAATATTATTCACACTGGGACACCACATCTCATAATGCTCCATGTGTGCTATAGTATATAATTATGAAATGTTTGCATTAAGTAACTTGGGTGCCTAAATACAGATGTTCCTTATTGACATTAATTGGTCTTGACATATCTTTGGCCTGCTTTATAACAGTCACCAAAGCATGCATTTCTACTTTACCGTACATATTCTAAAGGAGCTCTGTTCCATATCGAGCTTATTAACAGAGAAAAACATTAGTGCCTTAGCTATCTGTCATATATTTCAGGTAAAAATGCAATTGGTTTGCATTAGAAAGTGTAGTTGCTGGGGACTGACCACAAACATTAATTTCTGTTTTTTTTATTTTTATTTACAGTGAAATCTGTCCCTAAGACTTAGAAAGTTATTTTTTCTTTCCAAAACTGTCAATGCATTGTGGTGCCATTTGCTCTGCTCTTCTTACTAGCATGTCTCAAATGTCATGTTTCTGAGAGAAACAAAGAGAAAGAAAGGAAGAAAGGAAGGAAGGAAGGAAGGAAGGAAGGAAGGAAGCTTTTGCACTTGTTAGTTTAACTGTTCTACATTACTCTGCAGTGTGCATCATTCCAGTATCTAGAGAGAAACCCTAACTATTAAAGAAAAACAAGGATATTCATATTTATGAACTTCATCTGGCCAGTCCAAAGCAGGTTCTCTGAAGGAGAACCCAAGAAGGCATACAGTTTCTTTTGAGATAAACTCTTTTAGATGTGTCATGCAGCTGAGATCCATGTCTCAGATTCTTCAGAATCCTTATGGAACCTCAGGTTTCAAGCAAACCTTTCTAAATCAGCTTCCTTGGAAATGAAAGATGGGCTTGTTTTTAACATTTTCATCTTAATTTGCAGTGTTTAGCTGGGCTATTGATGAGTAGGAGTTGTTTAAGTGGACATTCATACTTTTAAGTGATGAATACAGAGATGAAAAGGCATTTGAAGTTTGGTCTAGAATTCAGACATGAAAATTTATTCTCCTGGTATTTTGGAGAAACTTCTTATACATATTGTTTCAGGCAGTTCACAGACCAGCATAATTGCCCCTTGTAAAAGAGGTTTATGTAGAATTCTAGAGAAGAATGGAAATGAAAGTATACAGAGCAGAGAGCCTGAGATTTCCTTCAGTCTGGTTTTAAGAGAAGTGTACATCTTGCCTTTCTTGAACCAATTAGTGAAAATATGTATGTTTTCTGAGTCAAATTTGACTTTCTCAAAGCAGATAAGTCTTGTCTAAAAGACAATTCCCCTAGTATTGTAGGAGAACTTGTTGCATTACAGGAGCTCTTACCTTTTTAAAAAAAACAAAAGTGATTCAGAGACTTTGTATTGGCTGAGGACTTCTGCCTTACTAAAGGCTCTCTTTAATAGCAAAATTCCACTTTCCATTCTAAAACTGCTTGAGAAAAAATATAAAAAAAACCCTCAAACATCTTCTCTTTGATGCTACCATTGCCAATTAACATAATTCCAAGAATCTTCTGCGTGGAATATATATTTTGATTTCTTCATAACAATTTAAGCAAGACAATCACAAGATGGAAAGTGAGGTTCCCAAGTACATGCAAACATTTACCACAAAGGGAAAAATCCCATGGCAAATTTTCCACAGCACAAGTCATTGCTTTGAAAAGTATTTCGAGACTAAGCATATCCGATCACATCCAAGGCAGGAATATTAGTGTTTATATTGTGACTGTGAGCTGTGAAGAATATAATCTACAGATACAGATGTGGCTAGAAACCGATGATGGAGTACTAACGTCTGAAAGGATCAGTGGACTGGTTTTTAAGAAAGAAAGATGCAAACGATGTAATATTAAGCAAAAGACCGTAGTCACATAAAAATGCAGAAAAATAATCTGACCAAACTCATATGTGCTTGAAGATGGGTGCTTTAACACCAAGAAGTCTATACTTTTTAACTTAATCAACTGGTGAGGTGTTGCTTGTAGCTGAGTGTGACATGAGTGATAAAACATTCCTTTTCTTTTCCATAGGCCATGCAAGTGGACAATAAATACCTGACAAAATAATCTAGAGTTCATCAGAGGTCGTTCCAAGAAGTTTTTGTCCAGGCATGTACATTATAATGAACTGGTGATCTGCTAGGGTCTGTCTTGTATGAATTTTAAAAAAACCCACAACTTTTTATACTCAGCCTGTTTTTTAATTACCAACATGATGATCCATAACTAGAAATATGCTGAACCTCAAAGTCATTCAGCACACCTCTTGTTCCCAACCAACTACTGAATGTCAGTGACTCAGTTAAGTGAATGCTCTGCTGCAAGATAATTCCAATTTTGTTTACTCAAAAGCTGGCCTTCTCAGCCCTTCTCCCTTAATGCCAACAGGGCAATTGTCTTATCTATTAAAGCAAATAGTTCCACAAGCTGTTGGCTTTTCAGCAGTATCTAGCTATATAAAAATACACCTTACTTTCTGCAAGGCTTTTCCCTTTTTTGGAGACTATTTTTAATTTTTTTACGTTGAAGATGGTAAACTCTAGCAAAACAAATTTTATTACTGAATGTCTTCATATAGAGTTTTAAAGAGGCACAGTTAAGACCTGAGAGAACACAAGTAATGTTATGACAGTAATAATGCTGCTGCAGTGGACAAGCCCGTTCTTCTCTGACACCTAATGTGGATTCCAAGTAGTCATTTTTATACAAGTCCGTGAAGGTAAAAAGGTTCCTTAAGGCCATAATGAACTACCAGCAAATGAACAAAACACTTCAACTCCATTATGCAAGGTTGCAGTGAACTCTAGTTTACTTCCAGCACTAGCATATCGTGTCAAAAAATATCAAACAAAGGAATTAGGAAACCAAGTATATTCTTTGCCTTCCAATTCACTTATCCTTTCAAAGCACACACTGATACACCTCACCCTCAGTTTTTACATACATTCTGGGAAAACACCAGCAAATTTGGGTAAAGCAGGCAGATTGCCTGGAATTCCTTCCAGGTTTGGAGAATGGGCCCAAAAGTCTTTAAGTAAAGAATCACCTCAAATCCAAACCAATGGCCCCAGCAGCAGCGCTCCTAAGCCAAGATGCAAGGTTCACCTCTCGTTGTCCTACAAAAGAGGCACAGACTTGTGACTCAGGGGTGCCAAGAATAAGGAAAATAATGCACGTGAATTATAGCAAGATAAACTGGACCCAGGTCTTTGAGAATGAAAACATATCATAATTAAAAGAGCAAAGGCAATCCAAATAAATCAACGCTATTTCAAGGGCTAATGCCAGGAACAGGCTTCCCTTTCCATGGTATCAGCAATCTTCTTGTACATGCCCATCCCAAGCAGTCAGTGCCCTGCAGAACATAGCGACTCGGCCTCCATACCACACCGTTGGGCAGCAGGGTGCAGAAGAAAGGATATTTCCTGATTTTAGCCTAGCTCTGGCTTTTTAGAGTATTTCAGTATTGCCAGTGGATTTTTTTCCCCTTAACCGCACGTCTCGCAGAGTACCCCAGGCAACACAGGGGTCAGCAGGTGGGGATTTGTCAGTGTAACACAATACAAATAGCAAACTGTGAGTGTTTCAGCCATGGAAGTCAAGTTATGACAGCTTGTTGCCAGGAGTACTTGTACCAGTGGGTGTGCTGCTTACTGTGCCCATCGTATTCCTTCGTGCATCTGTTTGGATGAGAAAGATGAGTTTAAGCATGGGAAGTGTCTGTAGAGCAAATAAAACCACACAACTTTCAAACGGTGTCACTTTCAAGAGGTGATTTCCAAGGTAGAACTGCATCTCTGATGCAGTGATGGTGGTACAGATAAACTGAGATGATGCAAATCTGTTTTTTGGAAACATGCTTTATGTGTGCCTTAACGCCCTGTGACAGGGAGAGTGGGAAACGTGGGACTTTGGAAAAATTTGCGTTGGGCTAGTTCTTGATTGCAGTAAGAAATGAGTTTATTGATTGTTTCTCTTACTCAGTAAGTCCCTGGATGTATCCTGGGGATCTATCAACAAACGAGTTACAACTCTAAATGACATTGCCTACCTTTATTCACGATAAAACTGGGATTGAAGGGTCTCGATGATGAAGGCAGCAAGTTGAGCTGGGGCTAAAATTATGTAGGTTTTGCAAGGAACCTTTCAACTCCACACACTATTAGGCCTTTGCTTTCAAAACTACATATTACTATTACTGTACCGCTGTTCTCAAGATTGAACACCTTTTCCCTTCGCAGGAGCTCTGAGGCCCTTGAGAAACAATGGCATTGCCAAGAGGGGACTGTCTGTTTTGGAGAGAGCTTATACCATGGAAATGGGGCCACTCACAGCTTGTCCATATATTGCCGGACAAGCCTAGTGAGACCATATTTCCTGAAGAGATGAATCAGTGCAGCTCTGCAACATTATAAATGAGGTCATGGCAGTCACCCAGAAGCTGCAATAAGCTCAGGATCTGAAATAAGGGCTTCTCATGCTCAGGAAATAGAAGAGCCAACCCACAAAGGTGTCTGTAGACAGACTCTCTACGGGACACCAGCTGGTGCATGACTTGACCAAATTATTCATTTTTGGGGCTTCTGTGAGTGATTTACTGCAAACTAACAGCATCCTGGAGTTCATAATCACAACAAAAAGCAGGGGCACTTTGCACATGGCTAGAGGCAGCTGCTGTAGCAGGATTTTTGCAAGCGAAATAGAGGCTGTCATTAGGAGATGCGAGGTGTGACGCTGTCTCCACTGCTTGCTGTTACAGACCTGCCTGCTGCTCTTCACATTCCCACTGGTCGCCCACTCAGGCCTGTGCAGTTGGCTGAAAAGTCTCTTAAAATTGCTCAGGCAGCAGAGACTGCTGCTTTGATCCTGAAACAGACAGTTCCCTTCAATCCTACAACCATTTCTCTTGCAGTGCCAAGAAGGAAAGCAAGGTTGGAGCACCATTTCTTTTAAGGCAACATAAGCTTTCCAAAAGAAAAGGAATACTGGGGTGGGAGAAGAGGCTTATTTTCTTAGCTGGAAGGAAGAGTTTGGGAGGCAGCAATTTAAAAGACTACCGAGGAGATTTGGTGTCTGTCTCTTCCTGCATTTCAAAAAAAGAGTCCTTTGATGCAGGAGGCAAAAAAGCAATGGTCTTCTGGTTTGTCCTACATTATACCTTCAGAAATAAGCCATGCCTGAAAGGAATACAAGCTGCTGCCTTGTTTGATGCAGTAGCCGTTAAAGGATCCTGGGGAAGGCCGATGTGGAGGTGGAAGGGAATGAGTATTATTATTTTTCTACATTTTGACCCCATTAGACATTCCAGGCGCAGGTCAAGTACAACAGTTTATCTTCACCCCAGGGAGGAGTCTGATCTGTTGTCTTTGATCTGTCCTGCGGTGATGAGTCTGATAATGTTTCCATCTGAGAGCACTAAAGCAAGTCAATAAATAGCAAAGCAAAAAATTCCACCTCTGCCATAAACCAGAATGGGAGAAGGGGAGCCAACCTTGAAGTCCTTATGTGTGGGTTTCTCCCTTAAGAAGCATCGATAGGGATAAGGACATTGAATGTGATTTCCACTTAAAAATTCTCTATCAAAATACTCTATATTTTAAGCATCATTATTCTTGATCAAAGTGCATCCAAATAAGTACCATTAGTCAAGAGATTCTCAGTTCAAAATGTTTCCTTGAACCTTCTGCTGTTTGCTGAAGTTTTAAACTCTTGAGCCAGGGTCTGCATGTCCAACTACAGAGTAACAAATGAAATCAAGAATAAAATGCTGTCTATGGTCTGTAATCCTGATTTCAGCCTCAATTATAAACCACAGGCAATTCTATTTAATCCCTGAATAAAGGGGATGCTTCTACTTGGGCTGCCTCAGGAATTGATCAGAGACAAACTGTGCCTCCCAGAGTCTTTGGTTGCCCCCATGCAAGGGGAAAAGATGTTTGAATCAGCTCTTCTCACATTGGGATAGCTCTGCTTGATTGGCCAGGACATTGAATGGGGGAGGCCAAGAATCAGCTCTTGAGAAACATTATTTACCCCAAACCATAACTCAAGAGATATGCATCTCCCAGAGGACTGACCACTCAGCTGACCCCTTGCAGAAGAGGGAGAGCCAGACAAAAACGTTGGTTCTCTCTCACCACTGTTTAAATGGAGACAGTGATTAAATGGTTCTTTATATCTGTGAGAAATTCAACAGAAAAGGCTTAGAGTAGTTCCATTTTTAAAATTTTTTATTTTGACATTTCTAAATGAAAAGATTTAATTCAGTGAGCTGTGTACTAATCCATATCATGGGAGTTGTAGTCTGAGTGCCCAGCTGTGTTACATGACACAGTGAACTGGAGAAAGACTGTAGTACCTAAGAGAAAATGCAGTGTATACGGAGGAACATGACCAAGTGAGGACAATGAGTGTCCAAACCACATTCAGGTCCCATCAGGAAGCATGTGCATTGAAGCAAAACCTGGCTTTCCCTGCCTGACAGTTCAGGTACCAAGAACTCCACAATTTTCTACTCCTCCCATCCATATTCAGTGGTTGTGGGACACGAGCCTAGCACCTGAACTGTGTTCCTTCATGATGACAAGGCCAGGAGATAAGAGTGGAGTTCCCATACTTCATGCAGTGGTCAGTAGAAAGCAGGCAGGACTTAGACCCTGCACAGGAGTATCTCCCATTCATGTTTTGTTTGTGTAAAACCAGGCAGTCAGGGACTGTTTTCCACCATGACATTATAGCCATTAGCCTCATGGGCTTTCTTAATCTACTTTGGGTTGCCTACAACATCGGATCATGTTTTAGGCAAGAGCTTTTTATTAGACCTTTAGATCTCATTAGAGGAGAAAGCTGCCTTGTTTGAGTTTTGAATTTGTGTTGGTGGAACATCCTAGGCTTGATTCATGGCATTATGTGATGGCTAAGTTCCTATCAACATCTCCAAAAAACAAGGCAGACCAATAAGACAAGAAATAACGTCAAGAATACAGACAGTAATTTTACAACAGAAGCAAGACTAGCTCACTTCCACCTGGTAAAAACTTTCTATTATTAATTACGCTTTCATTTAAAGCTGAACTTACTCTTTGTGAAAGCGAGAATCCAAGAGAGAAAGTGTTTAAACAAATCTGGGGCAGCTACAGAAGCTCTTTCATCCTTATGGAGGTACAGAAAACCTCCAGCAATGGGCTGTGCTCGCTCTAGAAGACAAATAAAACCTCACAGCAGCACACTTGCACAAATTGGTGCAAAATGTAATAACATCAATTTCCTATTACACAATTTCTTTCTCACAAAACACTTCAAACTCATTTTTCCCTCCCTTCCTCCTGCAGTTCTGGTCCTTGTGCAAAGGAAGTCTGGACATTATTACTATAAGTGTCTCCCTCAGGACTCAGTCTTAGAAAAGTTCTCTGATCCCATGTAAACAGGATAATGTGTTGGGCTGGTTGTTTATGCCACACTGTAATTCACCCTCCGACATAAACCAGTTTCAAGTGATTTTTTTCCCTTGTCTGGAAATCAGACATGACCTGCAGGTTTCCCTGCACAATTAGATAACAGTAATAACACAATAGTGGCCAGTAGCTGAATACTGGGCCAAGATCATGGTCTTGATGGAAAGGCCACAAGGACTACCAGTACGTGCAACTGCTGCCACAGGTGGTGAACCTTGTGGTATCCTCTGGCTAAAGATAGGAATCAGCATTCATTTATCTCCAGCCATAATGGCTATTGCAAGGGCTAAACCTCGCTGACGCTTCAATTAGCTGACTCTGTCCATTACTCTTCAGGATCCTGTGCTGTCCCTCTATCTTCTGCTGATGCTGGCTGGCTTTCCTAGAATACCCTTCTTTGTTAGATAGCTCTTATTGTAAGGATGGTGCTTGGCTGGAAAAGGCAGAATTATAAGGCCCTTCTGAGTCAGCAAAGGCAACTCAGTGATAAAAGCAGAACTAAGAAGCAGTAACTCGTTTACAAGGACATTCCCACCTTATTTCTGGCAGAGCTATGCTGACATTGAAACCGTGAGAATTTGTAGGGAGGGAAAAATCATGCAAATAATACCAAGTGGTAACTTATATATTCATGTTTCGGGAATATAGTGAATGTCTGGCCCTAAAACTGGAATTCACAAGGGAATGAAGAAACAGAAGACACCTACATGTCTAAAGAAGCTGACAGGTACTCACTGAGCTACTCAGGGATACCTAAGCAATTTGGACCTGTAGTTCTCATGGATTTCAACATTCATCTAGGTTTCAACATACATCTAAAGGCATGTAAAACTCTCACAACTTTATGCAGCTGAAATTCAGATAATATAAATTAATAATTCACTTAGGTTTTTGTTTTGCTCAAGATCATGGAACGAACTGGGAGAATGAGTAATGAAGCACATTGTCTTTTCTATCCTGAAAATTATATCACTAAAAGATGTTAACCAAGTACACAATCTTTCTATTGCACCCTAGGTAGGCAGCAAAAGTTAATGGATCTGCATCCAGATCTCAGTGTTGATCTGTTCCTAATTAACAATGTATTTTGGGAGAAAAATGCAGGTTTTTTCCCCACCATCAGATTATTTATGCTGTACAATCATATTGTGTTTCTTGGTAATATCTTTCTTTTTATTTCTCAAAAGGAAAGTAATGGACATCTTAAAAACACATCAGTGAAACTATGTTTATCCCAAGGGCATTATATAGAGTCTTGGAGGACTGAGTCCTTGCAGTTCTCTGATAAACAACCTTAGCCCTTCCCTTGGCAGTTAGAAAAATAGCAGTAAAACTCTCCTTGGGCAATTGGTTGATAGGACCCAGAGCTCGTGCATTTACCAATGCAAGCAGCAGACAAAACTTAGGGAAAAGAGAGAGGTGGTTTTTGAAAAAGGATTCAATATTGCTATTGCAGCAGGCAGGTTGGGAATGGTGTGTTCCTCCTGAGTTTAGAAGAGAGGTTGAAATTCCTCAGCAGCTCTGAGGAACAGAGATTGTGAAAAGGCTCATCCAGACCCTGGATTTATCCTGGTCATTTTGAAAACACTAACATTTTCCTAACTTTATCTATGGAGTGAAATAAAAACCAGCCCATATCATTCCCAGGCAATGATTATTAGGATTTTAGTCTATAACCTGGAGAAAGATAAGTTCAGAGCACAGAGACAAACCCAGATCTAGTCTTCAGAGGAGAGGTCAGGCCAAAGCCTCTTTCTACTTCATATCACCATATCTGGGTGATATCTGAGTTCAAGCACCTTTGCACTTCCTTTGATCTCAGGAGACCATTTTCAGGAGCTGCTGTATGAACTGTATGTTGTTGGATATAACTTTAATTGCTCAGCCCTCTGAGATCAGTGAACAAACTGCTACAGCTGAAGAAGCACCAAGACTCCCTATGAAAATGCTGGATGGTGGATTTCCTCAACAGCAGATCAAGTCTTCTTTCCTCCTAAGCACTTGATCTTAGGAAGTTAAACCGTCAAGGTGAACATTTGTTCCTGCTGTAAATGGTCCTGTCCAGTTTCCACCAGAAAAGGCAAAACGCTGGCCCATGATATTTTAATCTTTTGGGTATGCTATGGAGCAGTCGATGGCTATTAGTTCTGTTTGTTCATATGCCCTTTCCTGCATGTGCTTCTGTAAATGTATTCAGAGCTTATAAAATGCTAATTAGGAGTAAAATAAAATAAAATAAAATAAAATAAAATAAAATAACATAAAATAAATAAGGCAATAATCTGAACCTTCCGGTTCTTTTTGTCCAAGAGTACTTGCTTGCTGTTAACTATTTCCAGGCCACTCACCAGCAAGTGAAAATTTACCAGAACAAGCGTCCTTATTCAAGCCTTATTTTTTTTTTTTTTTTTTTCGTGAAATAAAAAAAAAAAACNTAGGACCCAGAGCTCGTGCATTTACCAATGCAAGCAGCAGACAAAACTTAGGGAAAAGAGAGAGGTGGTTTTTGAAAAAGGATTCAATATTGCTATTGCAGCAGGCAGGTTGGGAATGGTGTGTTCCTCCTGAGTTTAGAAGAGAGGTTGAAATTCCTCAGCAGCTCTGAGGAACAGAGATTGTGAAAAGGCTCATCCAGACCCTGGATTTATCCTGGTCATTTTGAAAACACTAACATTTTCCTAACTTTATCTATGGAGTGAAATAAAAACCAGCCCATATCATTCCCAGGCAATGATTATTAGGATTTTAGTCTATAACCTGGAGAAAGATAAGTTCAGAGCACAGAGACAAACCCAGATCTAGTCTTCAGAGGAGAGGTCAGGCCAAAGCCTCTTTCTACTTCATATCACCATATCTGGGTGATATCTGAGTTCAAGCACCTTTGCACTTCCTTTGATCTCAGGAGACCATTTTCAGGAGCTGCTGTATGAACTGTATGTTGTTGGATATAACTTTAATTGCTCAGCCCTCTGAGATCAGTGAACAAACTGCTACAGCTGAAGAAGCACCAAGACTCCCTATGAAAATGCTGGATGGTGGATTTCCTCAACAGCAGATCAAGTCTTCTTTCCTCCTAAGCACTTGATCTTAGGAAGTTAAACCGTCAAGGTGAACATTTGTTCCTGCTGTAAATGGTCCTGTCCAGTTTCCACCAGAAAAGGCAAAACGCTGGCCCATGATATTTTAATCTTTTGGGTATGCTATGGAGCAGTCGATGGCTATTAGTTCTGTTTGTTCATATGCCCTTTCCTGCATGTGCTTCTGTAAATGTATTCAGAGCTTATAAAATGCTAATTANTTTTTTTACGATGCAATGAAAAGAGAAACACAGCCCAGTAAATCACATAATTAACACAAGCCTGGTGTTTGGCGTGTGAAATTAACCCAGGGAATAAACAAGTGGCTGGGTTAATCCCAGTGAAACTTCTGTTGTGCTTCGAGAAGTGCTGGATGTGCAGGCACTGGGATGTTGCCTCTCCCACATTCTCCCTGAATATGACTAAAAATATATTGGTTTTTAACCTGTTTGTACTGAAAGGGAAGGCCCACCTCTTACTGGCAATTTTTTGGTCAAGGACTGCACTATTCTTTTAAACCAAATTGTAGAACACTATGGTCTTCCTGAGGTCTCTTGTCAAATTTCTTGAGCTTAATCTTATTAATACATAAATGCTGACTCTGTTCATGGTTTCTCAAAAATGTATCTCATCCAGATGAAAATTTCAGTGCCCACCAAATGTGTTTGAAATAATATCTCAAAACAGCCAGTATCCCAAACTTCAAATTATCTGGATTAGAGCAACATTTGGTGTGATAGGAGCAGAAATTTTCTAGAGAAAAATGTTTTGAACAATCACTGAAGTTCTGTGGAGTAGGAGCCTCAGTGCATGCTCGCAGTTTGAAGTAATGATGTAAAGCACCTACCTAACATAAAGATTTATCAAATGCTTGGACAGGCTGGGATAGTGATGGCTTGGCAGAAAATTAGCGGTTTGCTTTTAAAATAGACCATGTTAGTCAGTCAAAAGTAGTAAACAGCTGGTCTTTAATTTACTTCACATTAATTGGATTCTAAAGAAAGACTCCTGACTAAAAAACAGGTTCCTGATTGACACCCATCATTAATCTCAGAAGGCGGCAAAACCAAAGAGACTGAATGGTCTTTTCTTTCCTACGTGTGACTCTCCATCTTCTGCAAGGGTGCAGCCAGCTCTGCAGCCTACGGTTACTTTGGTCAAACCACAGCACTAGACACAGAGAAGAGAAAGAAACAGCATAGGGGAAAGTTTATTTTCTCATTACTCACTCTGGTCTTCATCGACAAACTGCAACACAAGCAAGTATTCGCCAAAAGACTTTTAAAGGGTGACCAAATGCCTGTGATGAAACCTTTAATACAAAGTGGTTGTTAGAAATAAGGAAGAAAGGGAAGAGAAACCACACACATACACATGTAAAATCAGTTTCCAGAATAAGTCAAGAAATTTAAGAAGCCAAAGTTTTTATCTTGACATAGTGATTTGTTTGTTCTCTGGTTCAGTTCTTTATGTGAGGGATATACTTTGAAAAAAAAAACAACAAAAAGTCTTTACAAAG
Organism: Nycticryphes semicollaris; assembly: GCA_013400055.1. Classification (NCBI taxonomy): domain Eukaryota; kingdom Metazoa; phylum Chordata; class Aves; order Charadriiformes; family Rostratulidae; genus Nycticryphes; species Nycticryphes semicollaris. The sequence continues at coordinate 889,521 of VXBJ01001595.1, read as the reverse complement.
TTGGAGGTGGGTGGTGAAAAAAAGCTAGGATCTTGGGTTGCATGAGTGCCCTCATGTACACTAAGCTCCTTAAAACTGCTTGCAACCAGGTTCCCTCCTGAAATGCCATTTTCAGTGCAAAATTGCATGCAGGAATTTACAGGCAGAAAACAAGCCCACAAAGGGAGGAGCCATTTTGAAAACAACTTTCTGTTTTTCCGTTCTTCTGTTCAGCTCAGTGTTCTCCTCAGCACACCTACCATCTTCCTCTGCATCAATTTCCACCCCCACCTCAAGTAGCCTGCTAACAGCTTATCTTCAACAGCCTTCTAAAAACAGACCAAAGGGGATGTCACAAGCTCGAGGCAGCAGTCATCACTTCATCCTTGACTGCCTGCTCAACCTAGACCTTCTCAAGGAAAATACTCATGGTGGCAAGAAGCTTGGGTGTGTTCTAGGAAGCATATCAGGTGGCACAGGAAAATGAAAAGAGATTTTTGGAGAACAGGAAGGTGTCTGCAAAATGAGAAGTGGCCTCTACTCAGAGGCTACACAGGTACTCCACAGCACCTACTTGGAGCTGTGGGCAGCAGGTAAATGTCAAGCATCAATAGCAATGAGGTGATTTTTCTTTCCTTCCTAAAACCATATTGGAGAAGACTGATAGGATGGACTGACTAAAATCAGGAAGAATATAATGGGAGTTGGTGAAAGCAACTTTTATTATGCATGGCTCAGTCAGTGTGTCAAATCTGACCTGCAAAGTTTTTTCACTCCTAAACTCCACACACAGTTTTTTATGATGCACCCGAATCCTTCCACATGGACCCTTTGAATTTCCAGCTTGGACCTGCCCAGGGGACTGCTCATCTACCCACCCTGTCCTGCTGCCCATGTGAAGGCCAGGACTAGGGATCACACCTTGTGTCAAAACGGGCAGAACCATTTAAGATCAAACAAGGCTTAAAAAAAAAAAAGAAGAAATAAATTCCACTACATATGTGCTGTAAGCTGAGATAGATCTGATCACAGTTTTCCAACTTGGGATGTTTGTGCATTTGTAAAACTCCAGCTCCTGGAGTCCTGTGATTATTTGAGAATTATAGCTGGCATTAAAAAATAAGAGCAAAAAAATTTTCAAAGACATTTGAAGAAGAGCTGTCTGAATAATAAATATTCAGAATTCAGACAAAACCCAGAAGGAATCCATATTGAATACTTTGGAACCCCCATGACTTTAATTTTTGGGACTTGTGCCATTGCTTTTGTGTCCCATGGGACTGGTGTTCTGGGATTATTTACGTGGTGCTTGTATAACTCCCTTTCTCCTACCTAAATTCTTATGCAAAGCTATTATTCCTGACGCAGAAAAGGTATACAGTTGATTGAGATGTATGAATCCTAACTTGTTTCTAAAAAGGGGGCAAGGCATGATATTGTACCTTTTAGAAGTACAGCCTGCACTTATTTATAAATTAGAACTAATTACAGGTAACCTGTCTTTGGCGTAAGTAAAAAGAAAAATCCAATTTTCAAATCTTGGCAGATGTTTCAGTGTCTTCCCATTATGATCTCAGTTGGCTTTATCAAGTGATACCACATTATAATTAGCTGAGGTATATGCTACAATTCAAAGGAGGATGCCCAAGAGCAGAAGCTGAATCTGAAGAAGCCTCAAGCAAAGAAGCTAATAAATGATACTATTTCAATTAGGCAATTACTTGTGAAAGAGCTGAGAGAGCTGTACTGAAGGCAGCATTTCTTAATGGATTGTTCAACACAGGGCTCTTGAGCAAGATGTGTGGCATGCTATGAAAACTGAAAGCATTTTGCTCTCTTGAACAGAGAATTTTCTCTGCATTTGAAATATGTCTGAAGAGTCCTCCTTCTTGTGAACAACACTAAATGTATCTGGATTGGCCACAAGAAAAGCTTGTGGAGTTTATTCTTAAATTCTTACCAAAAAAGAGCTTTCTTAAGCTTCCTTTTTTGAAGACAGACAAAGTCTACATATAAGAATGAATATCCATATTACATATTTTAATTGCTTTCTGGCTTAAGAATAGTCATTCTCCCTGACAAAACAGAGATATTTCTGAGTCTATTGTAAAATTCCAAAATATAAATCTCTATGCATTCCACAGAACACTTCTGGGTTTTATAGGAACAGCTTCTAAGCCTCACAATTTTGAATGTTTCATATAAGATTAGTATTATCATAAACCAAAACCAAACAGGCAAAACCTTTTGAAGAACACTTAAGGGGCTAGAAAAAACTCGTTTCTCCCATGAAATACCTGTACAAGTCTCATGTCCACCTGAGAAATTTTTGGCACTTGAAACATGCAAACATGCAGGCTTATGCTGGGAAAGCATCAATACCAAGCTGAGTGCACACTCATTCCTTGCTTTTTGCCACATCTTGACTAATGTCTTGTGCTGTTAATGTAAGATATTGCTGAGCTGCCTCTGAAAAAATAAGGTATTTGATTTCCCATGCAAACTTCATGCCATCCCACTGACACCCACAAAAAGTGATCACAGTTCACAACTGTGGTTCCTCAATACTATTGCTAGTGCCAGCCTAATGGTTATGGTATTAATTATAATAATTATCAAAATAGTAATAAAAAGTACTGGCATGTACAGGGTCTTCATGGGAGAGGTGCTTTTAGTGGCTACAGTCTGTTAAAGACCGTAACATTGGTTATTTTTATGTTGTTCTCTTTAAAACCAAAGTTTTTCATGACAAATAATATGTTTGCTCCTTTTCATCCAAAGAAAAGCCAAATGGGGGCTACTGAGCATCCTCAGCAAGCTCAGTGGTGGCTATTTGCCATATGGGGCATTGCCACTGGGTGTTCCTGTGCCTGGTGAAAGGTCTGCAAGAAAAGCAGAAGCTTGGTGAGGCTGAGCAAAGCCCAGCCCATTTGCACATCACTATTTTGCCCAAGCCATGCTTCTGGCTGTGGAAATGCTGCCCTGTGCCCAGAGCCCTCCCGCTCTGCTGCATCCAGACAACCCTGTCTGTATCGTGGTCCTGCTCAGGCTCCTGCACACACACGGCAGCTGAGCGTTGTAAATGCTGAGGGGATTTTATGAGGTTTAATTAGCACCTTACACACAGCTCTGAACACCTTAAAGAAAATACAGAGAAAATGCAAAGTACTGTCTCTGCACGGCTCAATTTTGGGCTCTTCAAACACTGTGGAGAGAGAGGAGACACCAGGTGCCAGTTCAGGGCCGATTTGGGGTACTCTGATCTGTCCTCTGGAAACCCCTCTGTCACTCTCCTTTCGGTATAGGGAGCCAGTCTGAGCTACATCCCTAAAGACAGATGGCACAAATACTCCCCCTCCATCTGCTTAGAGGGAAACATTCAATGCCCCTAAGCCAAAATCTTCCCTGGGTTTTAACCTAAACTGAAATGAAGTCTTACTGTTTGATGCTATAAAACAAACATGGCAAGTCTTTGACAAGAGCATCTAGCAATAGGTCGGGATTATTTGCAGAGAGGGAATGCTAACATTAGCTTGTCTCTGTAATACACTTCTTTATAAACAGCTACTTTTCCAAACTGATTGCATTTGAAATGCTGCAAGTTCACTTGACCTCCATTCTCTTTGGGGTTAAGTACATCCTTGGGCTAGAGTTTAACACAGCACTTTGGGAATGTAAAGGCTTAGGGTGCCTTTGGCCTTTCCACCAGCTCCATAATCTGCTTACAAGCTCGTCCTGAACTTTGACCCTTTGGAAAAACGTTTGCTCCACTTAAACAGGGACATTCTGGCTCTGTTCTGTGAAAGCCAGAGCAATGAGGAAATGTGCTGACTTTTAAAAGTTGAGAAAACAGAGAAAGGGGGCACGATATTGCCTGACCACAGAAGCCCCGATTCCTTCAACTACATAGCAATTAATATCTGTGAATTAATATTATTCAGAGTAGGTCAGTCTTTAGTGTCCAGCAGGGCACAGAACCTGTGCCAAGCTCTGTTCCCTGCTCTGATGGGAACCAAAGGCTTATCTCTGGGTATTGTGTACTCACAAGGCAGCACAAGGTTAACCTGTATTTCCCAGCAGACTTTACAGTATATATGCATCACCTCTTGCCTTTCATACTGGCATTTATGTTGTGACTTTACCTGGCTTTCTCTGGTACTGCACAGGAAACATATCCCACGTTTCCTAGAACTGCAGAGAGAGGTGTTTATGTGGGAGATGGAAAACTTATCTTTCATTTTACCTGACTACAGAAGCGTTGTTGGTCATCTATCCTTTCTCACACATCTGCCCATCTGGGCCAATAGCTTACGTCGCGGGTTGGGATTGTGAGCAGCTCCATTTTGCAGTGAAACGGCTTGCACTACAAAGCTGGAGCTGGAAGGTCCTTCTGGATGCTCTCTTAGGTCTAAGAGAATGATATAGAAGGAGTCCTGAGAGATCAGGGTGATCATATATTTTCCACATGCTTTTTGTTGCTAGAGATTCCCATCACATTTTCTCAAACAACTTACATGACTGTATTTCAACTTGTTACTAGTAATAGACATCCTGAAACTCTGAAGTTGCCCAGACTGTATTTCTAATTCACACACACGTTTGTATCTAAATATCACCAGAATGACAAAACCCAGAGAACATTCCTGAAGCCGTTTCTGTACTATGACTACAGGCTGTGCTCAAGAACATACATAATCTGCTTACCTGTTTGTGCAGTGGGAAAGTTGAGCATTCTGCCTGTGACATCATCAATCCACATGAAATGATTTTGTAGCCACTATTATTATTTTTTTTTCCTGTGTGCCTTGGAAGCTTGNAACAGAAGACAGAAAAGCATGAAATGATTTTGTAGCCACTATTATTATTTTTTTTTCCTGTGTGCCTTGGAAGCTTGTTTCATGGACACGTGTTCTACAGACTTGTCCAGGTAGAAAGCAAAAGGCCTTTGCCCAGAAGACCTTAAAGCTGAGTTGTTCCATTCCATTACTAAAACCCCTTTTGACCTCTGGGCTGAAGAATTCGATACAGATTCTTTCGGGAGATTGAAATTTGGAAACCCACAACCCTGTTGTTACAGCTGGAGCTAGCTATGGCTATACTTCTGACCACTTTTGTTTCCCATAGCATTTAATTTCTTTCCCCTCCATTCTTTATATCGTAGCCAGGGCAGAGCTCAAAGAGGGTAAACATTGACTACATGGAGCATGGGTAAAGCAATGAACAAAATACTCAGAGGACCTCCCTACAGAAAGTCCATAGCAATATCTTAATCAGTAGCAAGTGCAGTTATTATTGCAGTTTTTCTCACCTATTCCTAAATTAACAAAGATTATATTTTACACATCCTTTAGGAAAGCTCCAGATTATAACTCCCTCCCATGCTGCATGATCCCATGTGTATAGAAACATACCTGTGATGGCAGTCCTGGAAAATTCACAGCCTGAGCACCGTGACCTACAGTTCTCCATCACAACAGTCCCGACTGGTGAAACCTTGGCATAGACACTGAAATGAAAGCTAAAAAAATTTGAGATGGTCTGCATCAAAACCCAAACCCACCCTCCTTTAAGTCTGTGGGCACTCTTCTTGGATACAATGAACAGGGTCAATATTTATGACAGCTTCTAGACTGTCCAAAGGGCCCCACCGGTGCCTTAGAGCCAGTTGTCATCATCTTGCAGGGTTATAGGAAGGTCTGAATTCTCCATTCTATGGTTTGAGTATAAACCTGTACAGAAGACACAAGACATAATCACTTCCAGAAGGTCAAAAATCAGTATTCCATCTATACATTAGTTGCTGGTTCCATCAGATGTTTTTTAGCCATCTCTGCTAAGTATATCTGAAAATACCATATAAAAATAGAATTCATATATTCTGTAAGATGCCTGTACCTTCCTCTTTTACAGGAGAAAGCCTCCAGGAGGTTGGTTGGGCCCAGGAAAAAAAGAGAAAAATAATTTATTACTCTATATCAAAAGAGAATAGGGAAACCTTTTTTTCCCAGGATAGCAGACATAGGTATATATATTTAATGTATAATAAGTATTGTTTATTCTTCTAATATGGCTGACAATGCTGTCATATCGATATCACAAAAGACAGGAGTAGTTACATTGCAAGCCTCAGCTTCTCATTTATCTTATTTGGTGGCTGGTGAAGACAATTTCTAGGCAATGTCATGGAGGCACTGGCCAAACTCAGCAGAGACAACTTTCCACCAGGACCTGAAGGCTAAGTATTTCCACTGATTTGCACAAGAAACAGCTCTTTCTGTGGCCCAGACCATTCACTTTGCAAAAGCAATGGTGGAAACATTTTTAGATGCTAAGAATCCTTGCCAGAAGCCTGTGATGGACAAGTCCCAGTAGTGTCTATGGTTTGACTTGGCTTCATTTGGCTAGGACCACTCCATTTGCATTTGTCTTCATTTGGTTTTGGCTAGAATGCAAAATTCTAGATCTTTTCCAAAGCTCTTGCATCTTACAAAATATTCAGACATTTTCCTGAAATAGACCCTTGTACAAGTAGAAATGTCAGTGTGATTTCAGAAAGTACCCATTAATGTCTTTTCAAGTAAAATCCTCACATTCTTTTCAATTATACTCACAATCCATCTTATTTTTTTCTTGCAAATGTTTCTATGAGCTGCTGTTGATTGAAATATATCTGGAAACATACCCTGAGAACCTTCTCACAGCTACTTGGATAGAGTTTATGCCCCCTTGAATTTTAATTTTGAGATTTTTTCTTACATTTTCTGTTTACCAATGCTTGATCAGAAATAACTTTGACCATGAACAAGTATCAAAGCCTACTAGAAACAAACCAAAGGAGAACTATTCCTAGCTACAAGATTTAAGCAATTCTGGGAACTGAACATGTCCATAAAAATTCAAGATGTAGAAAATATTAGTTCCTGACCACTGTAAAAGACAGAACTAGCAAGGAAATGATGTGATATGAATTATTAAGGACGGAATAGTTGCCACGCTTTCCGAGTTCTCTCAAACCAGTGAAGACAACCTACCCCAAAGCTATAGAAACCTCTGCTTCTAGTTCTGAATGACTGTTTTGTATTAAAGAGTGGGAAAATTATTTGGTCCAATCAGGTATACCGTTAATGCTACCATAAGTACTTTGCACTACATCAGTTAGGTTTTGGCTTTAGTTTCTAGCTGTTGTGATGAAACACAACCCACCGTTAGCATAACCTTTTCTTGCCGGTATCAAGAATCTCCACACAGGGGCCACACCACATCTACCTGAAACAGAAGATCAAGCATCGCATTCCCAAGGCTGACTAAGGGACCACAAAGTCTACTTCATGTTAAGTATCTAAATTACTTAAATGGCTTGGAAGATCTCAAATGTATATGCTCAATTAATCTTCTCAGATTGTCAAACTGCCCCATGGCATAACATGTTTGGCACCAAATTTGTTGAAGCGACAGGGCCCTTGGTATGGGCTTTGTTTCCAAGAGACAGGAAGCAGAATACGTTAGCAACAACAAAAGGGGAAATATCAAAGGTTCTTTAGAGTTAGCAGCTTTAAAGCTTTCTCATAAAGCTGTCCTGTGACCCTCCAGACAAAATGGTGATGTTTCAATCATGTCATTACCTGAGGCGGATTACAATTTTTTTTAATTATTCTTCCCTTCTGCTTTCAAAAGGCTTGTTTTTAAGTGGGAGGAGAGGAGGTTGGATGGTGGAAAGGGCGTGTGCAGCTGTAGCATGGAAAGTACATTTCAATACACATAAATACACCCAAAAGCTTTATATATGTTGCAACATCTCAAAAATTGGTGCTCCTGAGGAGAGCATGAAAGAAGAGCAACGCTAGATCAGATAAATGTCACAGTACATCAGGTTCAGAAGTGAGAAGAAGGGAACATAAACTCTGGTTTAGTCAAGTGCTGGGGGTAAAAAAAACTAGTGAATGGGTTGAGAATATGTTTTCCTGTTCTGTGCTGGCATGAAGCTACCTAAGTCCTGCTCTGCTGAGGGTCCTGGGGCCTGGTGGCATTCACTTTGTGTGGGAAAAGGAAACAAATGCAAATCCTTCTGTCTGAGCCTCAGTTTCTCCCATTTGCAGTAAAGCTTTTTTCCTAACAGAAAGAATGATTCCTGGTCAGACAGGCTGTCCCTTTCCAGAGAAATTTTGGTTTCAGGAAACTGGCATTTTCTCAGGACAAGCACCGCCTAAAATCCCCAAGTCAATACACCTCCAGCATCAGTCTGAAACATGTCTTCTTCTTGTATCTCTGGCATTGTGATCTCCAGCAAGTTAATTTAATTGTCCTTGGGTTTCCCCAGTGATCAAAACCAAGTAATAACAACAATAACATTCACTTACTTCTTTGAGGTTCTGAAAAAAATTTACTCTGGAAATTAACATAATTTTCCTGACATTTCGTGCTCTTTACGTTGTTTTTTCCTTAGAGAGAGGTTAACTGGGGCTGAAAATGTAAGCTGTTACCCTGAACTCAGCAGAACGTTGTCCAGCCCCCATCGTTATTTACCACTTAATGAAACCTCTCACACATCCTCCTGCACCGTTGGTGTCTGACAGGTGTCCAGCACAAAGCTGCCTGTAGAGCAGTGGCACATGGTTCTCTTCAGACTTTCTTTCTGTTATTATTGTTTCCAAAACGATGTGTTTATAATGCCTTTCAGTGGGAGGACACTGGAGACTTTGTTATTTTAGGTTCTTATTTTTTAAGAAAGAGAGGTGCCCTTTTTGTTAACATGGTGACACTGTATGTAAATTAGCACCAACATGAATGATGCTGCTGTTATACATCACAGCTGAAAGTGCTGTCTGTGGCTGGGCTATGCTCACTACAGTGACAGGAGGAGGTATTACCTGCCTAGAGTACACAGCTACAAGATTTAATAGATCACAGCTGTTCTTTAAGGTGCAGAAATTACTTTATTCCCAGTTTATTGAAATATAAGAGAGGCCTAAATCCTCAAAAGTATTAGCTGTTAAATCATGTTGAACTTAGCTACAGTCAAGCAGTTACATACTGGGTGAGCCAAACATCACATAAGCAGTTAGAGGAGGAGAAGAAAACCAACTTTTGGCTAGTACTTCAAAAAATACTGCACTGGTTTTGCCTCTCTTGAGCATGTCTTCTGCCTAGCTAGTACTTGGCCATGCACTTGAGGCTAGCTAACAGGGCAGCAAATGCATTTATATGTCTGCACAGATTGTGAAGGAGCTAGAAGGAAATTCCACATTTCAACAGACATTTTGTATTACCTATGGGTTTGGGTTATCACAGCACTGGGGAGCTGTAGAAGAACTGGAAGAAGAATGGCAAGGAAAAAACCAAACGCTTTAAAGAGACAAAGAGGCTGATTCATGAGCAATGTGGGCAGTGAGATTAGTTCAGGAGAATGAGGAGTGAAGGTAAAAATTATTTGGAGTGAAGGTAAAAATTATTTGAAGCGTTTCAGATGGTGCAGTCCTAGGGCCATGGTCCAGTGCCCAGAGATGGACCCACATCAAACTGATAAACAGAGCAAGGACAGGGGTGGCCTTGTTTGCCCATCCTCTTCCAAATATCAGCAGTGGTTTGATGGAAAGAAAGGAAGTTATCTGGGGGAATACGAAGAAATCTGTATTTGGCTGTTGGTCCATTAATCCAGTGTGTGAATCCCCACAGAATCACTGCATGTTTGCAACTTTGAAAATGCCTGTAGAATTCAGAGAACCTTACATGGTGGATGGGAGAAACTAGTTTGATGTAAAATGGCTTGTCCGTCCTTGTCTCCTGACAGCCCTTGTTGTGCCCTTCTCAGTCCAGAAAGGAGAGGAGGAACCAGGATCACAGGAAACCTCCTCTCAGGATGGTTATGTTTGAAGTTCAATGGGATTTTTTTTTCTTCTCTTTTATTTTTTTCTTTTCTTTTTTCTTTTCCCTCTTGGCGTGTGACTTTTTCATGTTGAACTAAGGGGTCTAATGAATGGAAAACTGAAATCGGAGGATTTTCATTCTTTAAGGAAATTAACCTCATTTAAAGGAAATGAGTGTTCAGAGGCAGAAAAGAAAGTCATAATTTAAATGATATCAGAAGCTGGTTTTCCTTATGTAACATATTATTAAACAGTGGGGAAAAGCTTTCACTAGGCAGCCTCAGGGAGCACTCAGCAACTATAAAGAGGGTTCACATGCATGGCTCTAATATGTTAATAAATTATGCTAATTACAAGCAAGGGATTAGAGAAGGGGAAATCAAATAATGGTGCAGTAACTGGGCCTCTTTCAACTTAATTTGCAACATTGCCTGTCTACGCTCCTTGTTGAGGTCCTGAGTTTGTTTTCTTCTTTTAAAGACTCTGAACTAGTCTTTTGTCCGTGGGAAGATGGTAGTGTCACCATCAAGAGATAGTGGATGAAAAAAATGAAGTGTGAGGGAGCAAAAGTGAGAACGAACCCTCTTCCTGATGAGTTTCCAATGACTGAAGGCTCAGAAGGCACAGCAGAAATCTTGCTGCTTTTGCACTGTGCCAGCCTGGAAACCTGGTTGAAAAATGTTGTCAAATAATATGTAAGTGTTCCATTTCTTGTCCTTTCAAAACCCCTGTAAGCAGGAACTTCACAGGACTGCTGGAGGAGAGCGTGTGTGCCCTCAGATGCTAGCCCTTACTGTCCTGATAACCTTTTTTCCCTTTAGCTCATAGAGAGAAATTCCCACATTTCAGCTATTTTCACCTGAGCGGCACTTTTCCCCAAGAGTCACTTTTCTTATTTGGAAATGGAGCCATTCCTTGCCTGGGGGCTCCTTCATCTCATTGCAGGACACATTTTGATTGACTTCTCAGTGGCTTTTGGATCATTGATCTCAATTTGTTTGATAGATGTCTTCCCCTGCTGTTGGAGTTTTTCCCCTTCTTTTATCCTTCATAAGAACATCTCAGGTTGTTTTTCAAATCTCTGTACCTTTTCCTTTGTGATTTGCTGGAGTTTATGACAGGGAGAATTGAAGTGAATTAGAACAAATAAAAATAAAGCAAGAGTGTGTTTCACTTGTAGTTTTGCATATAACCCAAGGTTCAGAATCCCATTGTCCATCGCATTCTGGCTAGCCATGTGTCCTTCAGGGATGGGTAGAGGTCAGAAGGAGAAAAAGCTGAGACTGATAAGGAAGGATGACATTGATACAGAGATGGGGAAAGTTCACTCGCTGCAGTGTGAAAAGTGCTACCCAATAGCTGAGCTACCTTACAGGAAAAGCTAATGGAAATAGAAACAAATGAACATTCAAAAGCCCCAATTTTCTCATTAAAAAATACAGAGGGTTAAAAAAAATAGAGCTAACCCAACTGTGTTTAGTGTCTCTAATAAGACACTGCCTTTTACCCTTAGGAAACGGACAAGTATTCATTTTCATAAATTCCTTTTAAATAGTTTTTTCCTTCTTTTTTTCCCCTCTTTTTTTTTTTTTTCATTCGCTTTTTTTCTCCTTCTCTCTTTTTTTTTCCCCTCCATCAGCAAGGGGGGTGGTGAAAGAAAACAGAGACAAGCCAGATGCCTTTCAGTGCTTTGATCAGTTCCTCTGCAGACAGCCAGGCTGCCTCCTAGCACCTCTTTAACTACAGCTTGCCAGTAAGAAAATGAGCTGTTTTAACTCTGCAATTACAGTGCCTGCTGAATGCCTGTCATCACAGCAATAGGAACCTGATCTGAACTGTATATCCACTGGAGAGAGAATTACAGCAACCAGGGCAGAAAGTTAAATACCCCCTGTGGCGGTGAGACTCATATAAACGAAAAAGCCCACATCCCAGGCCTCCTCTGTTGGTGTAAATATATAAAACACTGACAATACGACACAGAGCTTCTCAAGAGAATCAGAGAAGGGGGAGCTGTATGGTGATGCCATCACGTTGTTTTCAGATGTTCTTGGGAATGATAACTATGAATGCCTAAGAAAAGAGAACAGTGGGGGAAGGGAAGGCATCGATGGGGTAAAAAATATATATTATAAGCAAAGACATATGTGCACTGGGTACTGCTCTATTCATGGCACAAATATAAATGCATATATGGAACCAAATCAGAAGGTAATTTGCCTTTCAACGCCATCTCTCTCTTGTTGCTCCCCTGTCAACATACAAATGTGGAAGCTGCGTAAATAGGCTCTGTCCCTGTTTGGAGGGCAGAGGCGTGAAAAGTTTGGTGACTTCACAAATATGCAGCCATTCGGGGAATACAGCTGTGATTTCCTCCTCCCTGAAGGTTAAGCTTTAATCACTACATTGGCCTTCCCTCAGGCAGACAGCAACTTGCTTGAACCCCTGAGAATATTGTATAATCCTATTGTGTGCATTCATTTTTAAGCCACCCTCTGTTAAATTATACAAATAAAAAAACACAACCTATTTGCATTCATGGGCATTTTATGTACTGACATTTCTTTGGGAAATATGCAAACAATTCCAATTTGGGCCTGCTCCAATGCATACTCAATCAGACAGCCCTGAACTAGACCCTGGCTTTATATGGGTAAGATTTAATGGTGTCCTTGATCTGCAGTTTGTTTCATTTACCTTGAAAATGAGTGGGTAGCAGGCACTTCTTCAAGGCCTCTTCCATCACAACAAATGATCTGCCCATCAAGTGGATATGAAGTTAGAATTATACAGCTTTAATTTACTTGAATATGTGGGAAAAGATGGCAACTCAAGCCAGAAAGTTATTAATTAGTTAATGGCTCTTTTTAAAAGTATTTTCCCATGGATCATGGCCTGTTGGAGGAATAAAATCAGATAACTACTTCCGTAGTGCACAGGTTAAAGGTTTAAGAATACAGTCTTATGGGGTTTGTTTCTAATTCTTTCAACATATATTTTTGTTGGAGTACTTTGAAAACCTGCACGCTTAACTTTCTAATCTGAAATGTGTGTTCCCGTCCTCACTTATCTCAGGGATGAGTTACAAGAACTAATTGCATCCTGTTATGTTTACTAACATTAACATGTTCAGGCCAGTGTTTTCATGCTGAAATGGCAACACGCAAGTGCCTTGCTCAGCTACTGACCACTGCAAGGGATGGCTTTGAACCAGCCTCCAAGGGGCCCTGAGAACCAATGGACAACATGGCTTTGATGAGAGCTGCTTGGGGAACTCGGTGTCTTACTTGCTTTGGTTGAATCTGAAATCACACAAATAGGCCAAAGTAGCTGGAGGGGTGATGAGGACCTGCCAGTGGGCTCTTAGCAGGGTGAACATATCCATAGCCCTTGCTCTGGCAACCCCCCTGCCTGCTTACCCAGGATAACACAAACATTTTGAAGATGCTTTGTAGGACAACCCTCAGGGACTGTTGTGTCCACCTGTAGTGAGAAAAGCTTCTTAAGAAACCTGCTTTTTGACTGATTCCCTATGCCACCTTTCTCAGCATGGCTACTGGCCCTTCTGCTCCATGGAGTACCTACATCCTCAGCCCCAAACCCCAAGGGGTGGCACTGGGTAACACCAAGGATACTTAATCCTATCCCAGTACAATTTGGACTAGTTCTTCAGCTACTTAGTCACTCCGGTTTCACCCTGCACTGACTTGGTCAAGCCTAGGGTCAGCACAAAGCCAGTCTTCACATGGTTTCATTCCCATGTCAGACTGCTCTTTGACTTGAACCCAACATGGAATCCCTCTGGAAAAGGACTTTGGGTTGGATGCATCCAGCATATATTTGATCACCCAATCCTCTTCGGATCCAGAGGGCAGAGCAGCTTTTCAGAGCTATTCCCAAGTGCCACGATTTTTCTCCTCATTTACTCCCAAATATCCGTGGCGTTGAAGTGTGCTAATGATGGCAGGCTGGGGAGAACGTGTCAAAGTGAAGGCTCTTTGCTGTAGACTCAAGCTCCCTCTGCTGAAGAAAATGAGTAAAACAGAAGTTAATCATTGCAGTTGAGTTGTTGGACTTGATTTGGTGTCAGATTAAGCGACAATACAAAGCCCTTAATGGCATGGCACATGAGGAAGAAAAGATATCCCCTTGTAAAAATATCTTTTAATTAAATATATCCACACCCGTGCAATCTGGCTGCTGTGGGATATGGGGTTTGGGGCTATTAGTGTAGAATACCACAAGTCCTTTTCTTTATAACTCTAATGACAAGGGACTGCTCTCATCATCCGCAAAATCACCTACTCAAAAGGACAAGTGGCAAGTCACACATGAATTGCTATCATATGGTATAAAGTATACTCCAAATATTTACAAGACAAGGCTGCATTCTGCTCTCTCTCAAGAAACCACATGTATTTACAGATGGAAGTGCAGGCAAAATTTAGCCAATAATGTCTCATCCTTATATTAAACCATTAAAATACTGTGGCTGAAGCTGTTTCCTTGCTGAGTTAATGCCTCCTGATGCACTTATCCTCCGTATTTCAGCTGCTGAGAGGTGTAGAAATATGATGCAGATTGCAGAGATTACTACTCTTTTGATTAGCTGTGGGTTATTGTGGACAACTCAGGCAGAATTAATTTGTTCTAGCATAAATGTCTGATAGTGAGACACTAAAAGCTGAGCTAGTTGCCCTATTCTCCCTTTGCAGAGGCATACCTCCATGTGAAAAACTGTATTTAATATCACAGCCCTCTTCTTGCAACTGCCTTTTATTTGTCATTAGATGACAGTATAGAAAAAGGTACAATTGACTGGGCAGTTTAAATATTAGCCTAATAAATGGGCTAGAGCAGCTGCATGTATGTGATGTTCTTACCTGAAAGCCAGTGTTTTCTCATGAAAGGAAAATCAAAGATACATGTAAAGGCACTGGAGATATTTCTGGCTCTGCTTTAATTTTCAGCACTCTTTGTCTAATTAGTTATGATGTTTGACTCCTGGGTTTAAGTTCGTCAGAGGAATTAGATCTCCAAAAAGATGTGACCTGAAAACAGATGTTTGTACTTCTGTTTTCATTACATGCTGATCTTTGATGAATAATGGATTATAGAATAGGAAATGTCGTTTCGTTTATCATACTTCAGGAATAGCCAGAATGGTTTGGATGGTCAAAGCAAGTCTCTAAAAATCTGTAATTTTTTTCCATGGATGGAATAACCAGGTTACAGTAATGCAATTTTTTTTTTTTGATAGTTGGTTGCTTTTTGGGTATATATATAATTTGCACTTTTTTCTTAATAGTGCTTAAGGCAGTTATGTACAGGATCAAGACATGATTTCTCCTGTTTGCCTGCTATATGAAAATAGAGGAGTGTATATGCTTTCAGGGGAACACAGCTGCACTGCATTGTGAGTGTGAACAGGGAGAGAAATACCTCTTAGAAATAACTCAGCAGAGGAAAAAGTACTCTGGGCACTGACTTCAAACACACTGTGTTTGTGCCCCTCTTGCTTTCAGTGTCAAAATAATTTTTACACTGCAGATCTAGTTCTGGAAAATAAATAAATATTCCAAATTCATTCTGAGTGTAAGATGCAGTAAGATATTCCCACTGATTTGGAAAGAGCTGGCATTTTGTCTCAATTAATTTACTCCAAATGCAATTGTTGCTGTTCCATAGCAGATAACTTGCTCTGAATCTAGTCTGTATGTATGATGGACTAATTTTCTTCTAGCAGGGATGCCTGTGGGGAAGCCTAGTTCACATGCTCACAAAAGAGAAGCCTTAGAAGCACCTACCATTTCTCCATGCTCTTGGCCTAGTTCTTAACTCCACAAGTCTTTCTCGCTCCTTTCTTCAGAGCATCAAAAGCCCGTGGATGTGATTAAACACTGTGCTTCTTCATCTCAGTTATGCTCACCCAAACAATACGAAAGGATAAAGCAGTCACATAGCATCAATAAATACACCCTTGTTCAGCAAGGAGTTTACCAGGTGGGGTAACTTTGCTTGACATGTTGTACAAATTATTCTCATTGACTTAAAAAACCACAGGTGTTTTTGCAGAGGGGCCACAGAAGAGTGAATTAACCTAAATTAATTAGATAGACTTTTTAAGAGGCCCATGCTGTATTTGTATGGTGTAATCACAGGAATAACCAGTAACTGTGACTACTACATAGGCTAGTGGAGACTTTTCTTTTGGGTATAGAGTAACTTAACAGTATTAAAGACCACCAAAATTGTGAGCACCCAAATGAACAAAGTTTATTTTATTGAATAGCGATGAGGTTAAAGATTAATTTGATCATAAGAATCTTTACAGAAACAAGACATATGAAGGAAATATTTCTTGACCTATCTGACCAAGCCCTTAGGTAGTTGCTCAAAGCTGAAGCCCGACAAATTCAGCTGAGAAGCACAGTACAAAATCTTCAGTGGTACCTTCTCTAGAGATGTGAAGGCCTAAAGCCAGGAAAAGCTGTATTTCTGAAAGGCAAGCTCTTTCTAGCCCAAGTAGATGCTCTGAGCCAAAGGTTCCTTAGGGTGCAATTCTCCAGCTTATATTATGCCAGGCCAAGAAATCAGACGAGATAATCAAGAAGGTCCCTTCTGGCCTTAAAACCCATGCATTTATGATTCATTTCATTTAACTGCTTTAATTGTGGGTGCAAGGTTGTACAAATATCTCATAAAGTCAGTGATAACTTTGTTTCAATGCCATACTGTTTGTGACTCTCCCATGCTGGGTTGCGCTGCTGAAACAGATGACAGGCAGTGCTCACTTCAGCTGGAAAGCCAAATATGCTTAGAAATGTGGTTTAGATTTCTGGTTTCTGACCGGAAAAATGAAGACAACCTGAGCCTGTAGATGGGCCTGTCAGTACTGAATTGGTTTTGCATTCATCAGAGTCGGATGCGAAAATCTAGACCAGTGTGTGTATCATGTTGGGTACCAATTCTGTGCTCACATCATTCCTCAGCCAGCAGTGAGCTGCCAGGGAGGGGGTCCAGTGTGGTACAGCTTGTTAGGGGCTTTGACACGAGCTTGATGAGATAGCAATCGCGGGCTGTGATTGACACTTGCAAAGTGAGGTTTAAAAAAAACAACCAAAAAAAAAAGAATCAAGCAAGCCCTGGCCTCCATGAGTGACATAGTTTGAAATCACATACCTTTTTGGCCACCACAGTCTTGTGGCATTTAATATAATAATTTTTCATTTTGTTCAGTGACTAGCTTTCATCCTTTCCTCTTAAATAACTCTCTCTTCTCCCTCCCTCTCCCCTCCCCTCGGCAAATGGAGCTCATATAGAATAAATTAAATATGGTGTTTAGCCTGAGAATACTTTCTTGGTTCTCATTTAGAGAAGGTGGTTTTGCTCTGGAAAGTACAACCAATAGTTCTTTAAAAGTATCTTAAATCTCATGTGCCACTATTCCCTTGATGTGCCCCAATGGCTCTCTTCTTCCTTCACCCCACTCCCACCACCTCCTACATCTGCTTGTGCACAATTTCCTTTTGCTATGGCCTTCTGAGCCACTCATTTTGTACCACAGCTCACTCTGCTGCTACACCTTGCTGCTCCCTTGCCAACCACGCTGCTCTTCTGGCTGTCAGCAGGCTGAATTCATCGGCTCGCAGAATGTGAGGTGCAAGGACCTGGCAAACCCAAGTGACCTCCTCATCAACCTGCTGCCAAACACTTGTCAAGGACTTTGCTGGGGTTGGGAACATCACTCTTGGCTCAACCAGAGGTTCTCTCCAGACTCAAACAGATTCTTACAGATCTCAGTTAATCTGCCTCCTAATGTTTGCTTGGCTAATTGAAATAATTTCCATTAATCGCATACTCTGAGGAGGTTTCATTTTTATCAAACATTTACTTCTCAGCAACTTTGCAAAGGGTCAGTCTTCTTCTAGAAATAGGGCAAGGGAGGCACAAGTATCAGGAAAGACCTTTCAGATCCTGGAGACTGAGGAAACTGAACGGACAATAGAAAAGGTCTGACCCATAGGTGCTTCTTATTTTCTGCATGATCTAGGTGCATGCAGAAATAACCAAGGGACAAAGATCACTGTGGAGAATCTGTAAGTGTTGCATGTAGTTCAGCTCTTACAGGGTTTTCATGTGTATCTTGCTTTTACCATGAGGCTGGGTCATCAAAATGTATTTTCCTTTGCTTGGCCTAGAAAACTGTTGCTCAATGTTGTAGCTAAAGGGATAATATTAAAAAAGCACCTGACACAGTACTGAGTTCCCTCTGCATTGGTTAATGCCATGTTTTATTTTTCATGGCACTGGGCCTGTGTGAGAAGTTTGCATCTGGCTCAGCATGCGGTTACCTGACCACCTCCAGCCTCTGCATGAGCTGTCAGTCCTGCAGGCCCCCTTGGAGCTATACACTTGATCAGCCTGCCCAAAGGGGCACTGGCCTCTGAGCCGGGTTAATGCCTGATGTGTAGGGGCTCCTGTGGCTCAGCATCACCCTTGGCTAGAGCTCTGCTGACTCCGGAGTCCAAGGGCCATGCCTTGCTCTTGCTTGAGCCTTGCCTGTTCTTTCCTCGGCCCCCAGAATCTGTAGGGTTCCTGAGCATCAGTCTGGCTTACTTCCTTGTCCCCCTCCCTTTTTGACTGGCAAAGTTTTTGGCTCCCATTCTTCACCTTTATTTGCTCCCATCACTGTGTCTGGCTCCTTCCTCCATGCTGACTCTAACCATGGCTCTAACCACTGGGAAGGACTGCCTGCCCTCTCTGAAAGTACCATAATAAGAGAGGATATGGAACTACAGTAAGCTGTGTCCTCCTATGAGTAAAGAAATCTTCTGACAATATTCCCTTAAAGGATATGTGAGCATGAATTTTACTGCAGATGGTACTTGCCACAGGATTTGACACCCAATCCTAACTCATTCCACAGCTTCGCGGTCCCTGGGAGGTATTTTTCAGGCCATCCTAAAAGTAAAAAGCAAGCACAAATGCATGCCTGGATATGCAAAAATATCTCTATAGATAAGGATAGGTGTGGATTTATGGGAAAGGGGGTTTAAAAAGTGAGCCTTTTAAAACCTTCTGTGAGCTCCACCATTCCCACTGCATCTCCACTCTGGACTGGATGTGAACACAGCCTTCCCCAAACTGACTGCCATTTCATTGCTATTTCGTTACAGTATTTCATTTGGCCAGTTTCTCTTGATCCTGCTGAGCAGAGACTTCTCTACCAGCCCCATGCCATTTCCTCATGACCCAATAAAAGCCGCATGCTCAGAACTAGCTTTACTGCTGACGGCTTGCTACAGTCACTGGGGCGCTAATTACCCCCTCCCCTCCCAGTGTTTGATGTCATGAAACTCAGAGGATGCATCATTACTTTGGGGATTAGCACATTCAGACAAGCTCCCCTCCCTCTGGGGATGTACCTGGTGAGGGTGGGCCCTGAACCAGCAGCCTCTGCCTGAAAAGAAGCAGCAGGAACACTCCAAGGCCAGCCCTCCGCTCCTTGTTTGGGGCAAAAAGGGTCAGGGACAGCTGAAGTTGTATTTAGGAGCAAGTTTGGACTCAGCTGAAATGCTTTGATTATGAACTCAGTATTTTTTCCAGCCAGATCTCTGTGTCCTCTCACTCTTTTTTTTTTTTTATTGTTTTTCACCTTAACATGTTTTTCTCACTGTTGCATTCATCTGGGCCCTGACATCACACAAACTGTCCCTCGTGGTCTTCATTCGTGATCCCAGTGTTTCATTTTGTTTAGCCACAGCAGAGCAGGAGCTATTTTGGAATAGACAATTAGACAAAGGAAGGTATCTCCTCCACCTCAAATCCTCTCAGAGCGTTTCGCCATGCGGAAAATCAAAGACACCATGACTGCACAGGTGGAAAGCTGGGGAGAAAATCAAAGGATAGGCCTAAATTCACTTTCCAGGCTGATAACATCCAAGGAAAATCAGGCAGGGCAGGTGGCTGGGAGGGAAAACAAACCCCAAAAATAAACAGCAAGGCTGATTCACATTGGACTAAGCTGTGGTGGCACAGGTGGTTTGGGTACCATAGGTGCAGGCAGGGAAAGTGTGACCCATTAAAGAGCTTGGCTTTTCCATGGAGGAAGGCAGCGCTCCAGCAATGGGCAGGAAGCCCACAGGCACAGGGACAGGAGAGTGTGAGGAAGGGCAGGAAGGAGGGACCGTTTTTGCACTTTATCCTACTGGAAAAAGTAATTTATCATAGCAGCCTGTGTTTGCTTTGAAGACTTGCACACACCTCCTGGTAAAGGAGTCAGAGCCCTTATTGTAAAAGTTTTATGGACCTACTGAGGCCATGGCTCATCCCCGGGCTGGTCCATGGCATACCAGCGTTATCTGTGAGGATGGTATGTGGGTCTCACCACCGCTTCCTGCTCCCATTCTTTCTCCTCCAGGCTCAGCCAGTTTTCTAACCACAGGTCAGTGATTTTTCTAAAGGCCATCTCTGCCTCTGTGGCTACTGTGGACCCCCTTGGCCTAGCCTTAACCCATGCATCATAGGCAATATATGGTCCTGGAACATATAAGAATGAAACGGAGAAAAAAGCAAGGAATGCTCTGGGGAAAGACAAAACTTTAACCTGACTCCAGAGGTGTTATCTCAGATGTAGTTTCTAAACTGCTCCAAGAGAGCTTCTGCTGAAGGTCATTCTTGGGTGAGATTGACTGCAAATTTTACTGGACTCAACAGAGTTTCTTTCCTGACTATTGGACCCATACTGGAAAAAGAAAGCTGATGTAAAAGTTCTTGAAGTCCTGGCTATGCTGTGGCCAGTCATGCAGGCATGATCTGTGTGAACCTTGTATCCACCCTTGTCTTACAGATCCATATCTCATCTCCAAATGATTCCCATACTTCTGTCACTCTGGGACAATGACCAGAAAAGAGATTGAAGTTTGAGCACATAATGGCAGCACATTGATAAAACACAATTTTGGGGTTTTTTTGGTTTTTTTTTTTTTTTCCCATCTGTCTTGCAGACCAGAGGGAATAATTAGAAGATAATCTCTCTTAATTCCACAATACATAAAGCAATAAAACAGATGTCAGGACTGAACGATCACTGGAGCCAGTTACGCCACCTAATCTCTTTCAAAAGCTGTGATTTTGCTAGAATGTTGCAAAACCAGAGAGATTACTCTTAATATGCAATGCAGTAGATTGGGACAAAGGAGCCATATCACCTCTCTTTCTATATGTTTGGAAGGAACTGGGAGCCTGGATTTCAATAGCAACTTGGGAACAAATCAACTATGGACATGGTATTCTTCAACACAGCTAGCACACTTATGACTAGTACATATAATTAACATGTTTCTGTGAGACTTTTACTCAAGTATTTTCACCGTGGAGTATAGGTCCAGTTTACAGATGAGCCAACAGAAGTTCAGGGAGGGGGAAGTATTTGCCTGAAATCAACAAAAAGCAACTGGCACTGAGTGTGTTTCTTCTCTTCTGGACCACTGCTTTTCTGGCATGTGAGGCACCAACTGACTGTGGGTGTAACTTGTCTGTCTGGATAATTGTTTGATAATAAATAACAGATCAAAGGGATATATTTCTCTGAATGCTCAGAGTCTCAGGGAGGGCATTAGTGGCATAGGGTAAAACTTAGAGAGGGTATAACCAGTTGCAGTGTTAAAAAACCCCAAAACAAACCCTCAGAAGATGCAAGACTGAGAAAACTGGATTTACACCGGCAGTTCACATTCAAATGCAATTTTATCTCATGCAGTAATGTGGAGGTGGTAAGATTGCCCAGTGCTACTAATAGGACTTGCATGACATCTTACACACATAGAGTATGGCAGCGCGGCATAATAAGTACCTAATTATTATTATGATTACACTTGGCATTTTTAATAACAGCAGTAATTGTGTGATGTTGATGGCCTCATTTTAGGATTCTGCATTTGGCCTGAAGCTCCAGTCATTAAGTGCTGGCTGAGTAAAGAATAGCATATCATGAAATGTATTTCATGTCCCATATACCTGCCAGACTAGAGGGCGAATGCTGACAGTGTCCTTAATGCTGGGAGGGGTATATGTCTTTTTACAAATACATAAGAACTTAGTGACGCACAGTGATTTCTCATGGTAGCATACTCAGGTCACTGGGAAAGCTAATTAAACAGAATACATTTCACTTTGATCAGCTACTTACAACTATATTGCAGTGATAAGATCAAATGAAGCTCTGCTACTATCATAATGTGTTTTAAAATGTAGAAGGGTGTGGCTGAGTATTATAAGCAATATGACCTAATGGTTTAAATCCAGGACTAAGCCTTGCAAGGCACAGATCTAAGTCACAGAAATCACTTTGGATATCCAAACAAGAAATGGAGGCTGAAATTTGGCAAAGAGTTTTAGCAGATGCATAGGTGACCCTTAGAAAAGCACAGACACGAGCAGTTGACTTGAGCCAGATGGGATGTAAACTGGTACTTAAGGGTAAGCATATGCTTACATGCTTATTAAATGAGAACAGGTTGCCAAACCAAAGCCTAAGAAAGTAGCTGGGGTGGTTCATGGATCCTAGAACATTTTTAGTGAAATAAAAAGGCAACTGCTCTTCTCTCTATCCTTGTCTCTAGCCT
Organism: Nycticryphes semicollaris; assembly: GCA_013400055.1. Lineage (NCBI taxonomy): Eukaryota > Metazoa > Chordata > Aves > Charadriiformes > Rostratulidae > Nycticryphes > Nycticryphes semicollaris. The sequence goes on along the minus strand of VXBJ01001595.1, from coordinate 867,050 downwards.
TTTGCCACTCCCCTCTTGTCTCCTAGAACTTTTGAATTTTTACCAAATGTAACAGGTGTAAAAATCTGAAAGAGAGTTAAAATCCTATGAGGCAGGTGTAAATCAATGTCTGGGCAAAAATAAAAGCTCATATTGGACCCTCATACTCCCAAAACTCTCTTTGGATATATTAGGATGAAGAAGCATATTCAGGCAGTGTAATCCATGAATTCTCCTAGTGATTAGAAGCAGAGCAGCATTAAATACACACTGAGGCACCTGCTAAAAATGGGTCAGTATTAATGAAGGGCCAATATCTGAGCTACTTGGAGGCACGGATGCTTAGGGGTGTGTTCCTGGTCTCCAATCAATAACCACAGAGCTATCATTAAGCCCAGATGTCTCCAACTGTGAGTAAATTATCAGTACTCTGCTTGCCCTAAACTCCACCAGAGGCCACTGTTGTTAAATATATGTAGGGATTTTGGGATGTGGGATGCACAGGTTGTCTGCTTGCTGCATGGCAAATACAGAAGGCTTTTACTGAGCTTTTAGGTTTTTCTTCCTTCATCTTCTAATTTTAAGAGAGCAGATAGATTATTTCTGAAATATGCATACATTTCTCCCTCTTTTTCACAAGACAGCAGGTAAAAATAATGATTTTCCAGGAAGAACAGCTCATACTGGAAAACTACTGTCCTTTGACACAGAAGCTTACAGAAAACACAGAGATACGTGAATATAACTAAGTAAAGAATAAGGACAGGAGGTGCTTAATACCCAATTTCTTCACTAACTTTAGCAAGTATTATTTGAATAGATTATTTAAAATAGGAAAGTATCATACACTGTGTGATCTTATTAAAACAGAGCTCTTATCCTCCATCTTCATGATTTTGTCATACTCAGTGTAAAAAAACCACCTCATAATAATTTCCTTTGTAAACATCCTGGAGCTCTTGGGATGATTCATGATATAGAAATAAGATTCAAATAAAAACATTTTCATGAAAATTCATTAAAGACCACCTTTAAGGAGGATAGTCTCCGAGGGTTGACTGTAGGGTTGCAGTTTTCCTATTAAAACTCACAATTTAAAATTAAAGCCATTCACACAGACCTGGTAAGCCTGGTTAGGTACCAGGGCTGGAGGAAACAAGGTTTCAATTAGTTATTTTTGCAAGAAAACTGGAACTGACTTAGGGCTTGTTCCAAGCACGCATTTGAGTCTGAAAACTGGCACGGGGAGAGGAGAGTTTCTCCGGAACATAAAACAGTGCTTGGGCAAGCAGTTCCCTTCCAGCTGAAGCTTATTTTTGATGGATGTATTTAGGATCACAAGAAGCAATATTAATAATTAGTCCTACAGCTGGTAGCCTGAAAGCAAGTAATTCTGTTTTGCCCACCTGTTTTAACTCTGAAGCCTAACAATGACAATTTTAACACCAAGATTTATTTGAAGCAGCTTCTTCTCTGCTTCCAGCATGTAACAGAAGAAAGTTGGTTTTGCTATGGGGTATTAAACAATGCACTAGAAATGACACTTTAGATGGAGAGCTGGGAGTTTCGTAGGGAAAGGTATTTAACACAGAGTCTGATAAAGACAGTTGCCTGTTTATTTCTATAAGATAACAAATTGATATTGACTGGTCTAACACATTAAGGATCTTTGAACTCTCTAGGATGCAGTATGTTTAATGCTGCAAATAGCTGGCAGCTCCTGTACAATCTTAACAAACTGCCTTGGACAATCTCATGGAATAATCTGAGTTACAGAGTTCAATTTCCCATCGGCTGATGATGAAATCACCATCTCAAACGGCTTTTCTGCTATTTGACTCAGGATATTGCATCTTGGCTAGCCAGCAGCTTCCCTCCAGTCATCAATAAGCATTTTAATTGACAAAATAAAACCCTAAATGTGAATTGAATTTTCTCAGCAGCTTGAAATCCTGACTGAGCAGAAGATCCCATTCCAGGGTGCAGCTCAGCACTAGAGGGCAATCGAGATGCACATGCCAGTCAAAATATCACCTTCTCAATACTGGGGTTTTTTTCTGGGCAAACGTGAAAAATTGAGCAGTGATGTCTGTTTCAGCCCAACCTCTGCTTGGAGAACAAGCAAGGCGGTCCCTTGGCAAGGCGAACACCACCCAGAGACTGGGAGACCCAGGGGGGAAAATGAGCTTTCCAAGGAAGTAACCCCAAGCTGGACAAAGGGAAATTACGATGGTGTCACTACTGGAATCATTCTTCATCTCCTTCCTGGCTACATGGAGAAGCTGTGAATAAACCAGGGGAATCTCTGGCCTTTCTCATTCAGAAAAATAAGAGAAACAAGGTTTTTTTAGAGTATATGCAGTCTGGGGACAGGGACAAAATCCCTATCTGTGTGTATCTGCCCTGCAAAGGGCAGGTTTGTCTCTGTGCAAGGTGCTACATGGAGCTGTAGCTGCCCCATTACGTGCAGTGGTTTGGTGTAGGGCAAGTATCAGCCAGCAGTGCACCCCCCTGGCCTGCCCCATCCCACCAGGCACCTTGGGACTTGAGCTGGTCTGTCCAAGGGGTTCCTCAGTGTGGATGTCTCCAGACTGCTACTGCCGTAATAAACGTGAATTAGTAATAATAATAATAATTACAATTGCTACGTGATCTTCATAGATTCATCTATGAATCTCTGATGAGATCTGCATTGTAGTAAATCCTTCTGTAATACTCTCCGGGCCACCTTATTTAAATATTTGCTTAGTGCAGCAGATAACCCTCGTAAAACTGAGTGATCTGTCAGAGGGAAATAAATGTAATTTCCCTCTCCTCCAGCCACCCAGCTGCCTGTGCTTCAGCCCATGCTTTAAGCATGGCAAATGTTGTGCAGCAACAAGAAATTCTGTGTACAGTTTGGTTGTAGGGGTTTAGGCCCAGCCCTGTGGCTGTGAATTCACAGCATCTTCACTCAACACACTTACACACATATACACCCCTGATCTGCATTATGTCTGCCTGTCAGGGGTTTCTCACTGGTAATTGTAGAGAATCCTTCTCTGTTCAGTTCTGACCAGAATAAAAATAGGGGCTTTTTGCATTCCCTGTAGTGCTTGTTTTGTGCAAGGGTTCCAGTCAAATCCATTGTCGACGAGCGTTTGGGAGGGAACAACAGATTTAAATTCAATATGCCTGAATATTAATGGCAGTTAGTGGTGCAATCTAAGAAACAAGCAGTCAGGCATAGCACAGATCAGTGCTATTCACCCAGTGAGAATTAATCACTGCGACCCAAAATGTGTGATACCTCGTATAGCTACAGAATCATTCAAAAGCAGGAATGTAAGAAAATCATTCTCAGCTGCATTTAAAGAGGTTTCACTCTGCTTCAGCAGCAAGCCAGTCTGGAAGCCATCTGCCTAACTGGAGAGAACAGTTCCTATGGGCAGCCCAGAGTTCGTACATAGGTTTTTTGCTGTTCTTTTCTCACAGGTTTTATTGGAGATTGGTTAGATCTTTCCCTATGTCCTGGGATCTAATGCATGGTGGCCTCTGTGGCTGAGTTATGCTGTGCACGGGGACCATACATCTGGCCCAGGACTAGAGCTCCCAGAAATAACTCCAGCTGATCATAGCTGTAGTTTAATGATGCTGCAACTTAGTGGCTCATGCTGAGCATCGGGCCTGTACATCATATAAACTGTGTGCCCTCGTTGCATTCATTGTGGTTCATGGTGGTTGATATTCCTTGGTACAGCTTAACCCATCTCTATGCTTGCAGATCTGTAGCAGGATCTACCATTCAATTTAAATAAGATTTAATACTTAAATTTTATGAGCTACAAATGGGTCAAACTACACCCGATGTATTTCCAGTTTTGAAGAATCTCATGTCAGTTGAGTATTAAGATTATTTTCAGAGTTCTTGTGAAGGAGTTGGTGACCAGCACTCTGAAAATAAGTGGATTTTCCATTGCAATGGACAAGGAGCACAGTTCCAGCCAATTACCACATCCCAGCTGAGCAATGGAAATTTGTAGTAATGAGCAGTATCTCTTAAAACACAGTAACTCATTCACCTGTGATCATCTAACCATATCCTAAAGCACCTAATTTAAAAGCTATTAGGCCCTCACATGAAACATAATGCACTGTACATGCTAGAGCAAATAAAAGCTCTCATATTGCTTTGCAGCCTCTAACTTCATGCCTTTGCTTATCCAGCTGCCTAAACTTCCTTGCTCTTCCAATTTAGCCAAAACCTATGTCTGCTGTAAGCAATGTCATGGGATGAGGCTGAGGAGCTGCCTTTACAGGGGGACCACGAGCTGATCGTCTCTGATGAGCTCCCCTGCCACTTTCCACAGGAGAACAAGTCATTAGTCCCAGTGTCGCAGCCAAATTCCAATCTAGGTCATTACAAGCGGTTTAATTTCCCCCAGTGGCTTCATTTGGACACGGTATTCATCACTTGTCTCTGAAACAGTTACGGGAGCATGGCTGTGCATTGATGACAGAGGCTTTTTTCCCACATTTGGCTGCTTGTCAGTGACAGAAAAAGCTGCTCCAGGACAGACAGACACACTTTGCAGAAATCTTTGGCATCCCTTGATACTCTGCACAGAGGAGAGTACTATTTCTGTAGAGGCAGCAGCTCCTCCTTTTTGACAGTCCTGTCTGCACCATGAGCTCAAGCTACATTTAAAAAAGTGTCTTTTAAGTGGTGTGGACACAAGACACGCATGTGCCCCGTGGGCCATGGGTGCCACTCAGAGGGACTGTCACATCCAGCCACAGTGCTTGCTGCGGGGGGCAGTTGGCCCCCACGCTGACTACACCCCCTCCCAAGGCTTGCACTGTCAGTGGCTTTGGCCCTGGGAGATGTTGGGTGAGCCATGAAGCTGCTTTTAATCACAGTGGGTATTTTTGGAAATTGAGTGGAAGCCTTTGCCCTGCTGAACCTTGTGTCCTATTTCCTACAAACTGTTTCTCCATCATCAGGAGCAACCTTTTGGCTCTGACTGCTTAAGCAACCTGAAATTTATGGGGCTTTCTGGTGCTTCAGGCAAAGAAAAGGGAAAAGCAAAGGAAGCCACCATCCCCTTTGAACCATGAGACCCTAAAGAGAACTTGCTCTACTGTGTGTTGTGGGCAAGTTCATAAATAACAGAGAACATTACATACACCTGGCTGGAAAGAGAGATGTAGTTTCTTGGAGAGGTTTTTGTTGCCACAATGAACCAGAAGAGATTATCCTATCTTAGCTGGTGTGTGGTGCTGTCTGCACAACATAGGTAACTACAGGTAAAACACAAAAGGATGAAGAGAGCCACATTTCAGCCCTGTGTTGCTCCCTCCCTCCCACCTCTCTTACTTGCAATGTCTCCTTTACTCATACACTTTTTCACAAGGCCATGAGTTTCCAGGAGACTTTGCAGAGCCCCAGTTAAGAAGTATTTGACCTTGATCAAGACAGAAACGTTAATTCTTATTCTTCCTGATCTGCAGTGAATTGAATCCATCTGTCTGGGCTCATCTATTATTTGGGATCCTGGTTGCCTGAGAGTCTGAAGTCAAATGGGACTAGATTATCATACTCTGGGGTATGCAGGCAATGTTTTGCTCCTCTAAGCTAATGAGTGGAGTCTTTTAAGAGATGTGAATATTCCTACCTAACTTATACCACTACTCTCTCCCACAACTGTCTCTCCCAGGCTGTAGGGATTCAGGATTGTCACGCTGCAACACATTTTTGAGACTGCATAAAGCAGACAAGTGCTACATGGCAGACATTCCATGGTTGTTTCCACTGAGATTGCATCCTAGACAGATGTCAGAAAAGCACAGGCCACACATGTTAAATATTCCTTTGAGGATCTGTCAGCACCAATACCCAAGACTACGATCAATGGGAAAGCAGCAAGCTTCCTCACATGTGTATACATGTCTCCATAGCTACAACATGTTAGTAGCAAGCTTTCAGGGCTTCCTCCTCAAAGCAGTCAAGCACCACTACAGCTAAAGGTCACCAGATGCAAAAGGGAGAGAAGATGCCCACAGCCAACAGCACGTACAGCTTCCTTCTCTTTAGGAGAGGCAGTTTCTTTAAACAACTTTGATGGATACTTGTCTTCACATAAAGAATTGTCACCACTAAGTCCTGAATGCAGATGAGGTAGCTATATTATAAATGTTTTATGTCTATACATGTGTATGGCCTACTGTGTGGGTATATAGGTACAACGTTAAATGACACAGACACAACAAATAACCCCTGCACCTGGATCATTTGCTTTCCCCATGTATCCTGATGTTGTTGATTGTTCATCACTTCCCCTCCCATCCCCGCTCTGCTACTCTGTCCTCCCATATCCCCTATCCCCACCACAGTGTTCCTTGGCCCCATACATCAGCTGTGGTCCACACATCATTAGCTCTCAGCCTGAGCTGGAGCTTCAGGCACAGGTTTCACAGGGCAGTTTGCTGGGTGAGGGCTCTTCCTACACAGAATATAACATACTGGATTGTTCCACCATGTGTTTTAAGCAGCATTGAAAAGGTTGAGAAATGTGACCCTGCAATGGAGGAAGGGCTGAGCCTCCTTCATCATCACTTGTACAACACTGACTTTACCAGGGCACTGAACGATGTTGCTCCCCTCCCCACCCCCCTTGAGTGTAACACATAAATGAGCACAAACCAGCAAGAGATTTGTCCCATCGTCTGACCTCTGAGGTGCTCCAGACAGGCATGCAATATTGTTGGTATCTCAGGCAGCCTAGTGGTATTTTGCAGTCCAGAATTTTCCCTTTTTATAAATGAAAATGGTCACTGGGATGGAAAGAACAAATCAACTGACAGTAAAAAAACTAGAGTTGCCATATCATACCCCAACACACATATTCAGCATGGGAATAGGCAGTGCTCATCTCTGCATGTAGGATATGTCTAGGCATTTCTCCTTTTTCCTTAATAGCAAACAACAAACTTTGTCAAGTCCTGCTCTGCAGTTTCACAAGCAAACGCTGCCTGCAAATAGATAGATGCCACCAGCACACAGTCACCTGGACAATGGCCCCTCAGTTTCTGTGCCCACAGACCCCATTTATTAGAAGCAAAGCACATTCCTCGCTGGTGGCTGAGATCATGAAGGTAAATAAGAAGTGGAAGTCCCCTGGGCCTGGCTGCTGCTCTGTCCCCACGTCTCTCCTGAGTCCAAGCTGTTGCCTCCCCACAGGGTGAAGACAGAGTTTTTCTGGTGGATTTGTTTTAAGCTACACTTTTTGAGAAACTGCAGGCTCTTTCCTTTCTTTGATAAAGTTCTGGATCCTGCTATAGTGCCTTCAAGAATTGCTGTTAGAAAGAAAATAAGGGCATGCCTGGGCAAAAGAATTCTTTCTGCTGGGAAAAATATCCCATGAAAATAGGTTTGCAAGAAAAAATGAGAAACATTGCTACATTTTGTCTTTTGCTGAGGCAAAGCAAAACAAAATACGGGCACTTTTCTGAAATATTAAATCATTTTTGTTGGAGAAATATGAGATCATATTTTCCACAGTAGCATAGAAATGTCCCATGGGGCAAAGATTGTGCCACAACTGTACAATTCACACTTGGAAATGCAGGTTTCATTTGAACATTATTGTGCTCCTTGACCTCCTTATAGTTTGATAGTGGTTTTTTGTTCATGAAGGATTTCATGTTTCTTTGCAGGAGAGTGGAGAATCACTGTAAATCAGGTGTAATCCTGCTGATCACGGCTCCACAGTATGGACATGTTCTGCTTGGCCATGACCCTGCCTCAGCATCTAACAATCTGCATCTACAGAAGATATACTGAAGGGTGAGTTGTTGAATGTTTCCATCTGCTGGCACAGGGAAGACTGGATGAAGGCAACCAGACTGGTATTGTAGTGGGGATTTATGTGCTGTCTTGTGGCATTATTGATTATACAGAGTCACAAAATGAAGAACCTTTTGTTTCTGCAATGGAGAGGGGTTAAGTTTAGGGTGGGGATTGCAATGAAGATGGCTGGGTTTGAGCCATGGACACTTCTTGTTAAAGAAAGGACAAGGCCCATAATAATACTGAATTTCAAATCTGCTAAACATGAATGTATATCTGCTGCAGTGAGGTCCAGGCTGATAGTCCTAAGGGCATCTCAGGAGACTCTGGAAAGAGTTTTCATCTTCTTTTCCCCACCATTCTCTGATTTGTTCCTGAACAAATACCCAAATACCCGGGTCTTTTTTTTTCTTTTTTCTTTTCCCCTTGCTCAAAGCTGAGAAAATACTGCTTGGCTAGATGAGCAACGACCCTTTTGCAGCAGAGGAAACTGGGACAGACTAATGATGCAGGATGAAAGAGCAGCATCAGTATCAAACAAAACATTGGGCTTTCTTACACTCGGCTCCTTTAGGAAGTCATTCCCCAGAGCTGCACAGAGAGACATCAAGCTACTGCCCGGCCTATTTCTGGTGCTGGAAGACAAATAGCCCGATAGTTAACATCACTTGCACTCTTGAAGGCAAGTTTTGTTTTTCAGAAGCACAGAACAAGTAAAACATTATTCTCTCTGCGTCAGCCACAACAATGAAGTAAAAACATGTATGACAGATACTTTATGAGCATTCATTTTTGAGTGGTTTCCCAGTGTAGTTCTTTCTCAAAACTATCTTGCTGTTCAGGGTTTCAGGGTCCCATCTCCCTGAGATGAATAAGACAAAGAGGATTGCTGTTCCGTGTTTCTAAATGGACTTTGACAGTCCTTGTCTATATCATTGAATGAAGGCCTGGTGAGTTCTGATACTAGTTAAAGCTATTATATCACTCGCTTTTTAATTATTTTTTTGAAGGATGGGATTTTCTTCCCTTGCACCTTTGCAGTTTTGTGAAATGGAGTCAAGGTAGTAGAAAATGTAGACTTAAAAGACGTTACTTTACCATCACAGATTTTGTTAATGCCTTATTACGCTTATTAGTGTCTATCACCTGGACATATGGAAGAGCAGTTACACCAGTCTGGTCAGATTATCACTTGGAGATTAGAAGTGAGTAAAAACTGCAAAACATTCTCCATAAATATTCATCGGAATAGTTTATAATGCAGCTACTCCGAAGACAGGCATCATGGCTGGAGGTACTGTATTGATTTCTTCCTACAGATAACAAGATTAAATCTGCTCAGTGTACCAGTCAAGAGATTTCTTTTTGAAAGGAAGTTCATGTGGAGCCAATCAGTGAAGAACTGAGACTTTCAGAATGTGCTGAATCACCAAACCAAAAGTCTTCTTGGGATCTACTGGATTTTATAAAATTTTCCTTTAGATCATTATTCACATCCAGTCCAGAATTTATCGCACCTAAGGGACACACTCAATTAAAAATAGCTTGAAAAGTGGAGATTTGGTCATTAGCTGATAATTTGATAGAGCTGAATTTGCATCCTTCACTGGCGTGAGATGAAATCAGGTCTTCTTCCCAGGCAAATGATTCAGTTAGTGACTGGGGCAAAGAGTTGAACAGGAATGCATCCTTGTTGTTAGGACAATGAATTTCATGAAACGAAATTCTCATTTGCCCCAGCTCTGGTCTCTACTTCTATTCTTAGTGCAGACACATCCTTAATTAATTAATTATAATTAATATTTCTTAAGATAGTAGAAAGACTAAAAAGTCACTTCAGAGATGTAAACTAAATCCATACACTGGTCAGTAATCTTTACTTTCCATGCAGTAGCTGACCTTTTCAAAACTTGTCTTTTAATGCAAAAAGCAATAACAATTCAATAGGGAATAACTTGTGAGTAAGGTAATGAAAACAACTGAAGTACCAAAGGACAGGACAGGACAGTACACTATTTTAAACAAGCTATAAGCATCCAATATATTTCTTTCAGCATCAACTAGAAATCTAGCTGGAATGGGGATTCTGCTGGGTAAGGGGCTGTAAATACACATCTAAGATGAGTAAAACAAAGAGATGGATGGGTGGGATGAGGGGCACAAGGTAACTGGGACACAAGATCAATGCAATAGCAACAGCAGGCTCGACATACCATCTGCCTGGTACTCTCTCTTACCCCCATTAGAGCTCACTTTCACATCACACAGATCAGCCGTCTGTTTTCACCCACCCCTCGAGTGACAGTCTGACTGTATTTGACAGAATATATGTTTTTTTTCCCACCTCCTCCACAAGCCCTTTCCTTTGTCCTCTTTTCAGCAGTTCTGGCTTCTGCCAGCAGATTATGCTGACAATTTAGTGTGAAAAGGAAATTAGAAATGCAGCAGTGTTCCTCACATGAGCAGAGCCACAGCTTGAATGAAAACATTAATTCAGATTAAAACTGAATCACTCAGCAATTCATCTTTTTAGTGCATGTGTGAGTGTATGTACTTGTGTGTACAACAGGGATGTTATTATGTTAGGTCTCTGTAGATGACCTACCTGATTAATGGAATGACACGGTCTGCCAATATAATTCCTACAGCTAAATCAGTGCATCATGCAACGCACAGATCCCCAAGGAGAGGAAGCGTGCTCTAGAAACTCAAAGAAAGAAAAAAGTACTGGTTTGCAGGCTCTGCCTTACAACTGTGGAAGAGCTATGCTGGAGACAGCTCAGGTTGCCTCCAAACTGGTTATTAATAGCTTCAAGCAAGCTCAGATCCCCAAGCACCAAATACCAGTAACCTCCTGGTGCATCACCTCTGAGCTGCCCCAGCCAAAGCTGAGTGAGGGGCAGGTCTTGAGATGTCTTCAGGGAAGCAACCTGCCCAGAGGAGCTGGCTGCCTTTCAAACTCTCTCGCATCACCTCCAACACTATTCCCCTTCCATAAAGTGGAACTACTATGAAATCCATCTAAGGGAATTATAAGATTTAATTTCTAAAGCTTCATGTGATCCTGGTGTAGAAAAAAATGCCATATGGAAAGAAAACCTGCCAACTCAAATCTTGCCCTAGACACAGAATATATGATATTTCCTGGCATGGGTGAGAATGAAGTGTCAGAAGTTCTAGTTTGCAAAGGCCAGAAGGGACTAACCCTTAAAAAAAGGCAGAAAAAGCTTTTCCTAAGGTCATTTGGAGAGCAGCTGGTGTTGAGGGGAAAAGTGATCTCAGGTTCCTAAGGGCTTGCGTTATAAGTGACCTGTGATCAAGTGTAATGAGAAACAACTCCATAGCATCCTCTCAAAGTGTATAACAGTGTCTGTGCTACTCAGCCAGGAGTAAAGAGGAAGGGAAAAAAATAGCAAAAGCGGGATAGGATGGCCTTCAATCTGATTAGTCAGAATGACAAAATCGTAGCACAAGTCCATGACTCATTTCAGATTTTCTGTTCAAAAAAGTCACATTTCCGTAGCTATTGCCATGGGCACCCCACAGAGTTACACCAAAGTCAACAACAACAACAGAATTACTACTCTCAGTGTGCCAGGTTCATTTTAAAAAGCAGTATAATTAGAAATAAATTAAATATGATCAGTTGGTGGGGCACTTCATGTTGTCCACGCGTAATTAAGGAGAGCAATCACATGGTACTGCAGGCAGCAGACGGTCAAATAAAAAAAAAAGGATGACAAGAAGACAAGGACACAATCAGAAAAGTCAGGACCCAGAGGAAGAGACAGAAAATCCATCTGTTTGCTGCCTGTTGGATTCCACCTAGAAGATTAGTTCCCGTAATGGAAGGCTTCGCTTCTTTCTTCTAAGTAGTCTTTCTTCCAGATGTCCAAGGAAAAGGTTCAAAGTTAAGTGAAGGCTGTTCCTTTCCCTAGTCCATCTTCCCAGCTCACTGAGGCTGTGGCCATCCATGGATTTATCAGCCCCATGGGCATGGTACATTTTCCCTGCATTAATTTGTCTACTAATTCTTTGCATGAATTAATATGAGAATATCCTGCAGCAATGAGTTCCACAATTTAAAGATGTCTTGTGCAGGAAAAAATTCCCTTGATATTTTTCAAAACTTTTTTTGGCCTTTCTTGTTTGAGGTCTGCAGCTTCTCGTGTAATGAGAAGGAATGAAAAATAATTTCTTGTTCAGCTTCTTGATGAGGAAGCTGTTTTGAACTTTCAGACATCGTCAGTGCCTTTCTGTGTGCTTTTTCATGTTCTTCTGCATCTCAGGGGAACCAAAGTTATACATAGATTTCAAATGGTCTGAATAGTGGTTAATTACATTTCCTGGTATGTTCTCTGTTCCTTCCCTAATAATTTCTAAAATTCTCTGCACCTTCTGACTCATTCCCACTGAGCCTTGAGCTAATGTTTTCATAGTACTGTTTAAAGTGAGTCCAAAAACTCTTTCCTGAATGCTAATAGCTAATCTACAGTTCATCACTGTGTAGGTTATAATTACTGTTGTTTTTCCCAATGGTCATTATTCTGCATTTCTTAATATGTGAATTTCATCTTCTGTTTTATCACCCAGTCCCTCAGTACCACGAGGAGCTTCTGCAAGTCCTTACATTCGTTTTAGTTTTCTCTGCCTTGAACAAACTCAGGAAATGATATTACCTCAACTCTTTGCATACAGTTTGTGAACACCCTGAATAACACAGCCCCAAGCACAGGTCCCTGTACAATGGCATAGGGTGACCTCCCTCCAGTGTGAGACCACTGTTCCTAGCTTTTATCCACTTATTAAATCACAAAAGGACCTTCTCTCTTATCCCATGAGAGCTTAATTTTCTTAAGACCCTTTGGGGAAAGAACTTGCTAAAAGCTCTTCAGAATCCTAGTATATTATAGCAACCAGATCACCCTTACCTACATACTCACTGATTCCTCAAAACCACAAAAATATGTGAGGTGTGGCATCTCTTTGCAAAGCCTTGGTCTTTCCCATTTTGTCGTCTTTAGCCCTCTGTCTTCTGATTCCAATCTTTGGTATAGTTTTTATCCTTTGCACCCTTTATTCCTGCCAGCCTGCAGCTTTTCAGGCTCCCCTTCCTTGGAGCCTTTAAAAAATATCAGCACACCAGTTGCAACCTTTGCTTCCTCTGCGCTGATGCAAACCACAGATTTTCATCCCATCAACAGCTGAGCAGTTTCATATCCGAGTTCCTTTAGAACTCGAGAGCGAAGCCCATCTGCTCCTGGCAATTTGTTATTATTCATCCTGCTGATTCATCCTTAGACCTCTTCTACCAGCAGATCAGTTTGAGGCAGTTCCTCTCCCTTGTCCTCCATAGGGAAAGGCTCTGGTGAGGTACCCTGCTTGAACTCCGGAGCTGTGAACACTGGTGTACATAATTAATCTTCCCTGTGGGCTCCATTGCACTTACGTGCCCTCCAGACTCCCAGAAAAGCTTCCAGCTCCTGATGTGCTCGGGGCAGTTTGTATTATTATTTTTATGCCTTCAGCAAGCTGATCCTCAAAATCTGTCTGAAGGTTGCCACGCTGCATGTCTACTTTTTGCTTTCTTTTTGCTTGCTCATCTTTTTCTCTGTTTTCCTCACTGGGACGCAGCTTCCATTTTACAACCTTCACTTAGGTAATGTGAATATGCAAAGCAAATTATGTCCATTTTATATTACAAAGAGCCACTGTGTTGCAGTTGACTGTGTAACGTGTACTCAGGGCCTGGCTCACACTTCTTTACTGTCGAAGATGCTACTACAGTGATCAGGCTGGGTATCCATGGCTCCTGTGCACCCCTGCCTGGTGGGTACCCATGCCTCCTGTGCATCCGTGCCTCTTGCCCTTTGCAGCAGAGGCCAGTAGTTTGGTGGCTACATGAAGTATGAACATACCATCCATTCAGTTGGCTCTGCCACAAGAGCAGTACAGAGGTGGTAACTAATGCACTGAGGGTGGGAGCTTCGTCTCTGGCTGAATTGCTGGAGACTGCTAGAGACAGTGATGGACAGAGCAAAGGGCTGATGGAAACTACAGCCCAGCAGTGAAAGTGAACAGAAGGAAAACTGTCAAGGGTGACTTTCTGTATATCCTTGGGGTGATGAAAGGAGTGACTCCCTCTATCAGCCCCATTCAAGGCTAGCAAGTCCATAGTCTACCATTATGCAGAAATCCTTTCATGTACCATTAAAATGCAGCCAGCTCTGCACAAAGCAGGGCTGTCCTTTAACGGCATCCATCAATACTATAAAAGACAGGAGCTGAAATGAATATCATTTCTAACAGAAATCATTACAATTCCAAACAAAGAAATCTTTTAAAGTACAAAAAGAGCAGGGTAGATAGAGAAAAATAGAAAAATCTAATTATATTTGTAAAAGCCCTGCTATAAGGGAACAAGTACAGTTAGAGTCATCTTCTGTCCTTGAATTAAAAAGGCGGGCATGGCTAACCCATGAAACTAAAATCTCCTTTACCTTGCAATTATATGAAATATTCCTTCATATTTCAAGATGCTCTTTTTATTTGGGGGAAGGGGAACAGCTTAAAAATATATATGGTTCAGTCCTTCTTCAGGGTCTAACCTTTCAGAATGTGCCCACAAGTCAGCAGGGAGAAGGGCAGTCTGAAACAAGCAGAGACAGCAAGAAGAAAAGAGCAACTTGTCGCTTCAATGCTTGGAACAAAATCTGTTCTTTCTAGCCATTTTCTTAAATTAATGATGGAGGGAGGATACACTGTTGTTTATAAGAATTAAAGAGTTGGCATTTTGTGAATAATGAGATACTCCCAAGTGGCAGGAAATTCTGTCCTTACATATTCCAGTCTTTAAAGCCCATTCTGCCATCCTTCCTTTAAATGTCTTGCTCCAGTCTCAGACCTCTTTTGGGAATACATACCTTTGATCAAGGGTCCATCCTGCCTTCTGAGCTCCTGCTGGAAAAGCGTTTCAAAGCAGCTTTGCTTCTCTGAAGCCAATCAAGGCAGAATGTCCACCTCCCAGATTTGAACATCAGAACCATTGACTTTGGTGGGGATGTGTTATGTGTGCAAGACCAGCTCCTCTACTTCTTCTTGTGACAGGCGAGTCTAGAAATGGGCTTTTTGTGGTCCATATACAACCCCAGTTCTAGGTGTTAGGTCATGATTTTGATAGATTTACCCCCATACCTATATTTAGCTTACTTAAGGCTATCAAAAATCACCTTTTTCAGCATGTGTGTGCATTTATGTGTGTATATATATATATGAACAACACACAAACTGATCCACAAACTTCCTCTACCAGCAAACCCACTCCTGTGTAGGCAAAGCAGCTGAAACACAGACAAAAGATAACGTACTAATGTATTTCTGTGACCTGCTGTACTCATGTATGTGAATGCTTCCCAGTACTTAATGTATTTTTAATGAACCTGAGTGTCGGTAAAGGAGACAGGAACTTTCAAAATCTGTTGGCCAGCACTTTTTTCCATGCTCATCTCAGAGGAACTATTCCTGAATGTGGTATTTGGCAATATGAGGAATAAGATCAGAGTCTGGTCTATTGTCTTCATCTGAATTTGGATGTTATTTACTGAGCATAAAATAGCCAAATTATGATATGGCAGAGGAACAGAAAAGATATCTGCTTAATTTTAGTGGTGGGTTTTCTGAAGCTAATTTTATTCAAATAAGTGCTGTGTTATGGGCACATGACCACACGTTATATACATCAGCAATGCCAGGATCTAAGTGGAGGTTACTGTGTTCCAGCTGAAAAACCATCATCATCCACTCAAAAATGTGATCAGTTAATGAGCGGCTCTGAAGTGGATAATTTGACTTTATTCAGAGATGGCTCAGCACCAGATAATACCTGACCCAGATCTCTAATTCATCTAAAATCTACTATTGGCCTGATTTCATGCACTGTTTCTTGAGGTGACCTCTGATGGGCCACGGCAGAAGAAATGATGTGACACAGAGTGTTGACACTCATTAATTTCAAAGTCCCAACATAAACCCTTGTTTTTCCTTCCATAAGGCTTGTGTGGGCATTTTTCATAAGGAGAGACTGATTTTTAAAAAAACATTTTGTGTGTGTAAATGGGTAATAAAGGTTTTAACAAAATTTTGGCCTATCTTAAACAGGAAGAAAAGGGAACTCCAGTGCCCATTGTACACAGATGAAAGTTATAAACCAGTAAGACTAATTTAATCCACAAAATCAATACTGGGAAATGTGACCAAAGAACCACTTGTTGCCCTGCTGTTTGTTTATAGACATGCTCCTGGAATAATAATGGCAAGTCATTACTCAAACTGGTCAGTGGCTACAGAGGCATTGAAAGCCATGGCTGAGTTGGTTGGTCTGCAATCCTCTGTCAGTAAAAAGAATGTTTCTCACTCAGAAACTGCCATCAGGATAAGATCCTTCTAATAATTGAAAGCTGTAGGCCTTCTGGGTGGGATCTGCAGAAATATTCATTGTGGGCATAATTCAGCCACCAGTAAAATCAACAGGAGAATCACCAAATACATGAAGGCAACAAAATGAGACCAAACCTGAAGGCTAAGTAGAAACCCTAATTTATTTGTTATTTAAATGAAACTTTAGCAACATGAAAAAGACATAGGATCCTTCCAGCATCTCTTACTGTATTGATCTTTCAGTGAGGCAGAAAGACTGCTCCCTATTTCATGACTGATTTAGTTCAGCAATTCAAAGCAGCTCATGCCTTACTGATGGGATCACTGTACTGGTACTCTCCATAGCTGCTCTGGGAAGGTGGGTGCTGCTGCTTCCTCTTGTGCCGCACGTAGCCACAGGGCACACACTAGCTCCTGCACTCATGTCCAGAAATATACCCCAGGCTTCTCAACAGCAGGAAGGCAGAAATGGATCCACAGCTCAGCTTTGGAGGTTTTGCATAGCTTGGAAACTCAGCCTGAGCTTAGCAAAAAAATCCTTTCCCTGTGTGCTGAGGAGCTATCCAAAAGGGGGTTTTGATTTGTTTTTGGGGTGGTTTTGGTTTAATAGCATCCTATCCCTGGTTTAGTGAAAGTTTATAAAACCAAATTGAGACTGTCTCTAGTACAATTTTCTCCTTTTTATTTTTACTTTTCTGATGTCCTATCCTAGTACCTTTGTCCCCATTTCTGCATTTCCTCAGACATCAAAATCCCTCAGCCTATCGTATTAGCAGTTCTGAATGACTCTCCTTGCACCTGGTTGAAAATTGAGCTAGGTAAACTCTTTGTTATGGATAACAGTATTTACTTATGACCAGCACTTGATTATAAATCAAAAACCTGCTCACGTTTTGCATATTTCTTATTCATACAAAAAATAAGCTGAGGAAACACAAACGGCTTTGGGCTGTTACTCAACACCATCTAGATGTCAGTAATAAATGTACCTTCCCTTTGTTACTCTTTCTTTCACCAAGATTAAAGTTTTAAATGATGTACAAGAATCTAAATTAATTTGGTGAAGCTTTTGAGCACATGCTTAGCTTTAAACAACTGAGTAATTCATCAGCTTCAGCTGTTATTCACTGATTTCAGTTAAGACCAGACACACAAACTTCCCTCTGCCAGGCAGCTCGATGCCACACAACCCCAGCCATGCAAGCACTAATAGTCTTGACCAGAGAAAGCACCTTGCATCCATTTTAAAAGAAGATTGCAATCACATCTGCCACCAGGTTGAAAGGGCTCTGTGATGGGCGATTGCTTCTCTCTAATGTATGTTTGTCACCTAAGGACTGGGTTGGGAAGACAGGCATTGGGAGCTCTCTGCTTCCTGATACAGGAGTGGATCGTTTCCCATGAAACCCACATATCAGCCATATGTCTCTGAAGACCAGAGGGCAAAAGGAGAGTTATATTGCTGACAAATAATTGCAATGTGTCTGTTTAACATTTCCAGCAAATCAGCAGCAGCATTTAGAGGGGCTGCCTGGAGGCCTGGAACTGTCAAGCCAGATAATGGCCCAAAACACTGCTGGCTAATAATAACACCGGGCTTCACTGCACTGTGCTTAAGTGTAAACTCAAGAGGGCTTTTTTTCTCCTGGTTTTTTCCCCCTCTCTGCAGCTGTTGACATCACATTTTGCAAGAAATAGCCCAAGCAGATCCAGTCTGTGACCTTCAGAAGACACAATCCAATGTCTCCAGCAGCCACACATCACAGCTGCACCAGCGTGAGGCATGGCTTGGGGCACTAAAAAAACCCCAACACACAGCCCAAAGCTGATCTGGCCACCTTGGCAAGTGGCTGCCCACCCCACGGATGACTGTCACACTGCAAATGCCAGGCAGGGCTCTTGGGCACTAAGTGCAATCCCAGCACATGAGGGTGGGTTAGCTCTCCCTCTGTGCACACCTACGTGCTCTGCACGGTGGTTGGCAAGGAGACAGTGGAGAAGATATTGGGGAGGGTACCCAGTTTTTCCCTGTGGACAGGTTTGTTTCTCCAGCCAAATGCAAAACATAGCCTGAGGGTTTTAAATACATGAGCCACTCAGCTCAGATCACTGAGGAGAGGGTTTGGCTTTTTGCTCTTGGTGTTACCCTACTGTCATGTCAAACTTTTCACTCTGAAAAAACAGGGAGCTGGGGGGAAAGCCTAAGATTCAACGTCATAAAGCAAACAGTCCAACCTCCACTGAACAGGGTGAGGAAACAATCTTGTTTGACAAACTGTGAACAGCCCTCTTTTGGCATTGACCAAGCTGCAGCTTACTTCAGGGGTGAATCTGGCTTATATGTTAGTATTTGGAGAAATCCTCAGTGCTGGAGAAGAAAGGGTGTAAAAGCCATAAAGCGCTGTGCCCAATTAAAACTACTTTAAAAGCCTCAGCAAAATATAAACATGCTCAGCACTGCAAATTTAAAGAAAAAAAAATGCTTATTTTTTAAAACCGCTATTTTTAGCTCTATTCACCTTGATCCAAACACAGCCAGTGAGCATGAGGATTTTATTGTACCTTAACCATGTCTGAAAGCATGGAAAATTACAATTCAGACACTAGTCACATCCCGTAGTTAAAAAATCAGAGAGATGTGAGTGAAGTAGTGGAGAGAACCCAACCGCACAGGAATAAAGGAGATAAATCAACTCAAGGACCTGTGTTCAAACTGCTGTGAAGTATAATGGGTTTCATCTCTATCTGAATGCTCAGACTATAAAGGTACAGCAAGGAGGTAATAGCAGTGCTGAGTGTAAAACATCACATTAGTGTAACTGCAAGATGGCAGCATTGTGGGAAACAACGGGCTTGGGGGAACTAAAGGTAAGCAACGTGCCTCATCATTCATCTGGTAAAGTGCCTGGATTTATGCCAGCGCAACATGGTTCCAATTTATAGTAAATTAGGACATTTCTAGTGTCCACCAGGTCCAAATGTTGTTTCGTTTGAGAACTGGAAGATTCAACGGAAGTATAACATGGCTTTGTCTCTGGCCAGACAGGGAAGGGAAGGAATCATGAATGGTAGATGTCCTCATGCAACACTGTCAGGAGTGTTGTGGATCAGGTTTTTTTCTCCATTTCTTTTTTTTCCCAACTTCAGGTGCCACAAGATGTCATGGCTGAGGCCTTTCACTGGCTTCAGGCTCAGCCAAAGGGCATGGGTGCACTCAGCAAGATGTCACAGGTTTCTGAAGTGCCCTGAAAATGTGAGGTTATGCTACCAGCCAGCTGGGCTTATTTTCCTATCCATTTCCTAGGAGGCTAAAGTAGAAGATTATGGTGTAAGTTGTCTTCTCATTTCCACTAAGGCTGTCCAGCAGCAGATAACTGAAGGAAGCAATATTGGCAGATAAGTTAAGAGTTAATGGTGAGTGAATTCTGGCTCATGGTATCTGTCTTCTCCTACTGTACAGGCTTTGCCATTGCAGCTGGGAAACCTTCAGCACTGGTACCACAGGCCCTGCAAATCATACTCTTCCCATCAGTTTTCTCTTTCCATATGTGTATCTCTCATAAAATTAATCTTTCAATTAAAAAAATGCCAAACCAACACCTCCACCCAAATCCCCAAATACTGCCCATCAATGTAGGTCTTACTCCTTTATTTTCCCAAGCACAGGACCCAATTCATGCAAAAGACTTCAGGTTTGATTTTGGCCAAGTCACTTAACTTCTCAGGAGGGAAATTCATCTGACCTAACTTCAGCTATCTAAAATTAGGTGTCTAGTCCAAGCTTTCTGCAAGGGCTCCTGCTGTTGTCAGAGAGAGAGACAGAGTCCCCCAGAGGGTGCTTCATCTTCTCCTGGTGAAGGGGCCCAGGTCTCTGCTTTGGCCATCATTAATCTTCGATCTGTGCTCTGCTGCTTGCCCAGCAGGACACATCTGATCCAGATCAGGAGTGATTTATGCTGGCTTTACGCACAGATAAACTCAGAGCCAGCAGATCAGGGCAGCTGTGAAACGAGGATAATTCTTCTCCCTCTCATTCTTTCCACTGTTCTGTCCATTTGAATTTCAATCCAGCAAATATTTATCTGTATTTAATTTTAGGCAGATTTGTAAAAATAAGCAAGGCACAGAGTTTCTGCAGGACTGGGACCCAGGACTGAAAATCTTCAAAAGAGGGTCTGTTTCTAGCATGTTTTTTATGCAGCAAGCACCGTGCAATTCCAGCTGAGACTTCTAGATGCTGAAGCATTAAATCATTGTCATCACCATCGGCCCCAGCTGACAATCAAACATCTTTCTGCTGCAGATATGAAGGAATAGGTGGTGTTTACAAAGGTTCCCTCAGCCTCTAAGCCATTTGACTCCATAGACTAAAAGGAATTCAGTGCTGTCTCCCTTCAATGATCCAAGATTGAAATAAAATCATGGTTTTTATCAACGTAATGCCTGCCAAAACACACACCAGCATGCCTCTCTGATCTATCCGTAAGGATCAGCTAGATAAAGGGCATGTGACAAGTAGGAACTTTTCAGAAGCATTTGGACTTGGCAAAGCATTAGCAGGCAATGAAAACCTTGTGTGAACCCAAGTTTTGCTTCTGCTTGTTTGCAGAGTTAAAACGTTTCCTTAAAAAGAAGGGAAAACCAAATAGACCTCAGCAACTTAATGAGAATTTTATTATATTATCTCTTATTTACTGGTATGAAAATGCCCAGATTGTTCTGTATAAATATCATCCTGTTTCTTTTGCTTTTTTTTTTCTTAGGTTTTTAACTGATCAGCTTGAAAATGCATTTGCCATTAATCTGATAACCATGGTTTCATTAGCAATGATCATACCCTAGCTTTCAGATTAACTTTATTTGAAGATAAGATCTAATTCAATTATTAAACATTTTTAATTATGAAATGCAATTTAGATATAATTATCCCATATACTGAGCTTAAGGTGAGTTCACCGCTCACCCTGGCCAATACTGAGCGCAGTTCTCCGTACTGATTTCTTTCCAATTTGGATAATAAAGTGACCATATCTCTTTGGACTTTAATTTTATTGTTTCTTTCACAGAAGAACCAGGAGCCTTAAGCATTGTAATCACCATGTGTATACACAGACTTTCTCACAGCAGACAGATACCAACCATAAGAACCCTCTTGTGTGAGTTTTCTCACCTCTGGTGCAAATGTCCATTTCAAGATCCCATTCTCCAGGGGGAAGAAATAAGTGCTCCCAAATTGTGCTTTAACTCTTTTCAATGACTGCCATAGGATGAGACAGTGAGGGCTCGAGGTGGTCTAGCTCTGTCTGCAGCCTCCAAAAGGAGTCTTGACAATGGGTTTGCATGCAGGTTTGTATTACAAACTTCCACATGAAGATGAGGACCTGAGGAAGAAAGGCCCAGGTTTTCAAGCAGAAGGCAGATCCCTTTACAAACATTGCAGTATTATGACTCCTGCTGTACCTGTGGCCCAGCCACTGGCAAGCATGGTAATCATGTATGCAGGGCAAGAATAACCACTGGAAGACAACAGTACACACACCCCAGTGGATACTGTATAGAGGAGGAATGTAAAATCCAAGTGTCAGAAGGCATTTTGTTGGCAAACAGATAGAAGTCTGCCTGTAATCCCTAAGCATGGCTTTATCTGAGAGTACTGATAATTCTCACTAGGATGTTTAGGCACTTGCATTGCAGCTGTAAACCAAAGTAGAACTGTACCTGCCCTATTAGTAGGATGCAGCACTGAGCTCCACTTCAATACCACTCTTTTCAGCAGTGGGCTGTTCTTGGGGAACAGTGGGTTCCTGGCTCAGTGCAGTGGGAATTCTAGTTTAATCTCCAAATCCAGGCAGCTGATTTTAGGGTAAACAAGAGAATCATAGAATCACAGAATCATATAATACCAGGCTGGAAGGGACCTCAAGGATCATCTGGTCCAACCTTTCTTGGCAAAAGTATGGTCTAGACAAGATGGCCCAGCACCTTGTTCAGCTGAATCTCTAAATTGTCCAAAGTTGGGGAATCCACCACTTCCCTGAGGAGATTATTCCAATGGCTGATTGTTATCATTCTAAAAAATTTTTCACTTGTGTCCAATTGGAATCTCCCCAGGAGTAACTTGTACCCATTACCCCTCGTCTTTTCCATATGACTCCTTGTAAAAAGTGAGTCTCCATCTTCTTTGAAGCCACCCTTTAAATACTGGAACATGGTGACAAGGTTTCTCCTAAGCCTTCTTTTCCCAAGGCTGAACAAACCTAATTCTCTCAGTCTTTTCTCATGTGAACAGGCTTCCCAGTCCTTTGATCACCTTCGTGGCCCTTCTCAGGACCCTCTCTAGCCTGTCCACATGGGCAAATCTCCCAGCCAGCCTCAGAGATGAGAAAAGAAAGGCAAGTTGAGATACTCCCCATTACATTTCAAGTAACTCCTGATGAATGATTTCCAGGGAGCATCCCAGCCAAAAGGAATCTCAGCTTGTTTGCTCTACAAGGTCTGGAAAAAAGGGATTTGAAACCTTCTGGCAGTCAGGTCTGTCTTCACCACATCATCATGGCAAAGATTGTAGATGCCACAAGTTCCCTGAGAGGTCAGGTTTTTGTTCTGATGAACTGACTCTTGATTCTTAGAGTCTTCTGGGCACTCAGAGAGATAAAAACCCACAAACTTGAGTGCACAAAAATGAGTGGGTTGAATTGTAAAGGTCAGTTGCAGTACCTATTTACAGGCCCTGTATTTTGCAAAATGCACTTTAATTTGTTCTCATGATGTTCCCCTCCTGGTAACAAAGAAGGAGAACCTAAAATTAATTCCCAACTCCAAAACAACATGGCAATGACAGAGAAAGTGTTAGTCTGTGTAACTTAATATATCTGCTGCCATAGCAGGCTGGTAAAATGGCAGTTAAATACTGTACTTAAAAAATTCCAGTCTACATGGTATCCTAGACATTTCATGGTATCTGCAGTGATGTCATTAGCCTACTCTTGAAAAAATAAGATTTTGTCTTCAGCTGCTATGACCCTGGGAAATTCATCAGCACAGCTGGATCCAGAGAAGGCATCAAATGATATAATACATGGGGATAGTCAGCTTATTCTTACCTGCATTTAAAAGCAATTTTCTTGTCCTTAAATAATCTGCACACGTTAATTAGAAACTAGTAAAGTAGCTTAAATGGTGTGAAATTAGAATGAATTATTCATGTCATTTCTTGGCTGCAGCAGTTGCAGATAGTGTTTTTGTTTTGGGGAAAAAAGACTTAAATAATGAGAAGATGAAAATTCTTATTAATTTGTTTTCCCGGGAAGAGAAACTTTTTTCTGTTGAACAGGGCTTCAGTTTAGCAGAGTACTTCAGATGACAAAAAAATAGCTGCTTATTTAGCCAGTACATGTTGACCGGTCTTTAATCACTGTCTAGCCTCAGACTACTTTCCGAGATATCACTGATGTAAAAAATAGTCTTTTGTAGGCTACGTAGCCCATGTTCTCTGCCCATGGCATCCTGTTTCCTACAGCAGGAAAATTAATTAGAGGTAGCTGATTCTGGATGGAATATTACAAGTTTACCGTTTTCTAAGAAGCTTTTCTGCAAGGAGTGGAACAGATGGGTCCATTTCTCCTCAGGAGTAGAGGCCAGCTTTGGTGACATTCCTTGAATACAGACCTGTACAAATGACCCATGATTCACTGACTCGTTCTGAGAAAAGCTACAGACTTAGATCTTTCTATCTCTTCCAACCCGGGGCTGAATAAGTAGCAGGAACAGAGATGAAAGGCAGAATTTGGAAATACTAATTTAGCAGGTTGTGACTTAGAGCAACTTTTCTAAAGGAAAAATGAATAAGACTTGGATAGAAAGATAATTAGCAGAAATTCAATTAAGCTATCCCAACAGGAACCATCTTCAGTGTCTCAGCCAGAACGTGCTGTTCCGATCTCACCAGGTAGAGCAGTTCCAGTGTCATCCAGAGTGTTCAGCTAAAGAAAGCACATCCTCATTTATCTGTTTGAAAACAAATTTTGAATCCAACAGAGACGATATCACAAGAAAGTGAACATAGAGGAGTAGAAATTCAGAAATGGAAGCTGAGAAAAAGCAATAAAGGTGCTGCATCTGCATTTCTCTATATAGGTCCAATAGTAGCAATTTATGATACTTGCAGATGTTGTAAATTTCCTTACCTGATTGCAAGAAAATACCTTCCTTCTAAATGGCAGGGATGGCATTCAGTGCTCTTATAGTTCATATATAGCTGCACTCAGGATCCTTGGAAGAGCCTGCATCCTCCATAACCTACTCCCATGCCATTGCCCCCTAAACTTACATGCAGCGAGGGATTTTAGCCTGGCAAGTGGGTTAACAGTACAAATACAAGAGGCAGAAAGAGAAGAGATCCAACACAGCTTTTCCAAAGAGCAGAGAAATGCAGTAGCTGAGTAAAAAACTACACCTGGAGATGTGAAACTCCAGTCCAACAGCCAGTCCAGAGCTGTAACTCAGTTGATGGTCAGATGTGGCACCTCTCAGTGAACACCAAACAGCAGCCCCTGCTTTTCATTAAAGAGTTGAATTACTTTGCTTTTCTGTAGGATAGAAGTTTATTTTTGGGGCCATTACTCAAGAGTAGATGGCATATGGGAAGTTCACAGTTAAATGTACCCTATAATAATGTGTTCATGTTCCTATTCCCAAAGTCAATGGCAGATACAGGAACAGACCCAGTTTCAGCTCCCAGTTCAGTGACCTACTCACTAGACCACAAAATTGTTTTTTATATAGACAGACATATAAAGATATGGATGGATGGCTCAAAGCCTGATTTTATTGCCATATGGACACCTAAAAATTAGCATTTTAAAATGCAAAGGATTTTAGCTGCTGCATATTAATGAGTCCAATCTTCTACAATGAGGCAATAATGAAATGACCTATAAAAGCAGTTAACATCAGTAGAAGTGAGATCGAACAGCTTCAGTGCTAAAAAACCTCCTGTGCAGAGGCAAGCACACTTTCTTATAATGTGCCCACACTATACAGTGCAGCCATCTCAAATATTGTTAAACTATTTCTGGGTGAAATATCTAACACAATGCTGTCCATTCACCTAAAATCCTGAGCTTCTTTATATCGTCACATCTTGCAAAACTCCTGCACCCAACGGGAAAACCTCACAGCACTGTTGGTTCCAGATCTGGCACCTCTGTGTGCAGATTGCCATCCTCAATGAATGCATTTAAAATAGCTGTAGAGGACCCTTTTTTTCTCCCCACCCTACTAAGATTTGTGATTTCCCATTGAGTTTTGGTTCACTCACACACACGCCCACAGGGTAACAAGGCACATTTTCTAAGCTATTGTAGATATTCCTTGTGACAGCAAGCGAAGGAGAGAAATGATGCAAAGCCACACCATGCATCAAGCTCACAGCAGGAGAAATGAAACATATGTCTCCAACAACATAAAATGCACTGGGTCAAGTTCTCGGCAGTGGGACTCCCACAGATTTCCAGGAACCACAAACATGATCTTTGCATCTTGCCAAGCGCCCCAGATATGCGATCCATTTGGGGGAATGCAACTTTAGATTTGTCTTATTCTTGTCTTCTCACCATTTATTTTAACAGCTGCAGTGAGACATAACAAGGCAGAGAATGTCCCTGACACTATCGTACGTTCAGCCTTAGTGCAATGACACGAAGACTGTTCAATAAAACCTGTTGGGTACTTGGCAGAAATGACAGTGCAGGAAACATGGTTGGCACTTGCATTTGCAGATGAAGTCCTTCCCTGCCTGGAACCAATAAAGGATGGTGCAACCACAAGTGGAGGAAGTCACAATAAGTTAGAAGAGCAACTTGAAACTTTGAAATCTATTTCCCTGCAAATTTGGATGCATCAGCATTTCCAGTGAAGTTAAAAGTCCATAGAATTGCACTAAAAGAAAAGATCGCAGGATAACCTGGTAACACTGACAACTGTTTTATCTCTAATTAATATACTTGATTTCTTCTTCAAAGTGTTGGACTATTTCATTACAAACTCAAGCAGGGGACACTTTGATCTGAAAAATAAGGTGGTTTACATCTCTGCTAATTAGCAGTTGTCCTTAAAGATTTTTACAATAAATTTGATGAAAAATTATATTATGAACTGTCATGCTTACTATGTCCTTAGTATGAGAAGATCATAGAACATTTATTTGACATGATATATCATCTAGACATATGTAATACATTTTGAAACAAAAAACAGACATGAAAGTTAAAATAAAATAAACACAACCGATATCAGTTGGTTAAGTCATCCAGAAAAAAGATCTTACTATGACCAAGAATGAATTTTTTAAAACACAGCCCCTTCTCCAGCTGAAAATAATATGAATAGAAAATACAACCAGTTTCTATACAATTTTCTTAAAACTTTTTCTGCCAGTAGCAAAACATTTTTGGAAGGGTCTGGCTGCAAGGACTCATGACCCTGCTGACTCCTGTGCAACAGGCCCTTTAAGGGAACTACCTGCCCTCCAGCTCCACCCTACAGCCAGTATATAAGCCTGCAGGGTGAGCTGGGATAGTTGATGAAAGTCTGAGCTGCTGCAGGAGTTGCTGGGGGATGATGGGTTGCTGTACTACAGACCTTTGGTGGCTCTGAAATGTGGTGCATGTCTAAGGATGAAGTTGTTGATGCACTGGTCTCTTGGAGGAGGAGGTTGAGAAGTGGGTGGCTTTAGAATGTAGGCTGTGTCTAGTGAAGCAAACACACTTGGTGTTTCTGTAGTGTCTAATCTTCAAGTGCTGCTAAGCATTTTTTGTCTTTGGGGTGTTAGGGGGTAGTGTGTGGCTGACCCTGCTCTGTGGGTTGGAGGCTGAAGTCTGCCATGTGTCTGGCACCAATCAGAAAACACATCTGAAATGGAAGATCTTGCTTTTCCTGGCCTGTAGCTCTGACTAGGGAGTTGTGGTCCTCTGCTTTCATTTCAGTTTTGATGAGAAATACATCACAGCATGCTATTTCACATATTAAAAATGTGCTTTAGATGCCTTGCACTAATTCTAGCAGTTGTCTGCAGTACTCTTTGCTTTAAGATGCTTAAAGTATGAATAATGAGGACAGAAGGAGTAGGTCAAGGGATCAGGCATTACATATCCAGAAGAAACAGGAAGCAATAGCATTTGGAAAACAAAATTATTTCCTTGAATGAACTCTTGACATGGATGAGAATTAACTTTGCCAAACCCAGATGGTGCTGCAAGAAACAGTGAAGTTAATTCTTCCTATTGCTGAAGTGCAGAGTAACCTATTTGTCCTTTATCTGTCCTCGTTATGTGGTGATGAGATCAAAGCTGACATCTGGCTGCAGTTTTGCTGAAACTGGGCAAGTGATATTCTCTGCTGAATTCATAAAGAGAAAATACATTTGGAAAGAGAAAGCTACTAGAGCTGCCTCCCAAAAGTTTTAGTGTTCAAAAAGTATCTTTTGTACTGTAATAACTGCTCCTTCTTGTGAAGCTGCATTATCCTAAAAAGGTAATGGATTAAACATGAATTTTATAAAACATATTAATCATTTCAACCTTGTTGGTATTTTTAAACTACTGACCAAATTTCATGCTGGTCTGGTATTTACATCTGTGAAAAGAGATTATAAAATGCAATTGTACTTCAGTGTTACACAGTCCCTGTTCCGCTCCAGTTGCAGAGGATAGAGGTTCCTCTAATTCCAGCTCATTCTTATTCTCCAGCACAAGCTGTCATGATGTGTGCATTTAATTCTTGAGGGCTGTCGTTCAATGTCAATATGTTGCTCTTGACAGATGGATTGTATGCAGTCTAGCACAGTTGTGTTACACACCACTGAAAGATATGTGAAAGGAAAGGTAGAGAATTGAGTCCGTGCTGTAGCAGAACAACTTTTCAAATGAGTTTTGCTTGTTAAATATGACTCTTTGGTGCATCTTCCAGGTGAAGTTAAAGGGCCTTGCTCTGCTACAGTGCCAAGGGCTGTAAGAGCTGGGAGTACTGGCAGAGGCTGGCTTCTCAGTGTTCTGTTGTACAGAACAAAGCCCTGATTTAGCCTTTAAGTTGCATTTAGTCTTTGTAGCTGCATTTCTAAAGTCTATGTCTAAATGCAAGGTGACATGCCTCCCAGAAAGTGTAGTGAACCACTTATTTCTGAATTTTAGCTAACATAGTGCTCAGTACTGCTTCTGGGTCATGACTTGTCCTTTTTTCAGAGAGCATTATAGATGTGAAATTTAGGGTTTTCAGATTTTGAACAGCACCTTTATTATTTCAGTGGTTCTATTATGACTGGAATGCTTGTGGTTACTTGAAGCAAGAGTCTTGGCACGTGTAGGTGCCAGTCTGCTTCTAGCTAATAAGGACGTGGATCTTCGTGGGTACTCAAGTTCTTAGTGGGCATGGATTTGCATAGTGGGGACATCTGAGCACCTGAGTAGTAAGCACTGTACATTGTGAGGTAGTCTCCTTCAATGTCACTTGGAGCTATAATATGGAAAGGGTGATCTTCTGGCCCTTCCATGTTACTTATGATGGTTGAGAAATGCTGTATAGCTGCAATGACAAGTTTAATGTTCTCAACTTCTACATAAATTCCATTTATGCTAGAAAAATCCATAGTGCATAGCAAGCTTCAGATGTGCAGATATTATACATTCTGAGTATGCAAAATAGGGTCTTAAAAGATCAGTCTGATGGCGAATAGCCATTTAGGCAGTTCTTAAATGAAGTTGGCCATAGATCTGAAGGTGGTACAGCGTCCTCATCATATAGGACTTTGTTGCTCAATCTCACAGAAGGTAGCTCCTGGAAGGCAAACTGGGCTACTAAAAATGCCTTCCACCACTCTTCTGCTTTGTGAAAGGAAGCTGCAGTGATGGTGACTATACATTGTGAATCTGGTGACTGTCCTTTCTCTTTAGGAACAAATGAAGCTAGTGGGAGTGTAGAAAGTACATATGTAGTGGGCTGAATTCCTTCTTGATACGGCAATTGAATCACATTGCTTTTTGTTCTTCTCTGGCAATAGTAAATAGCAGTTGGAAAAGTGATGGGGTTTTATCAACCTTTAGGCACACTTCATAGGAAGATTTAACTTTTCATATTACATCAACACAGTATCCTCTGGTTTGAGACATGTTCACTTGGAATTTATACCGCTTCCCAGGACAAATATCCCAAGTTTGGGAAACTGGTTACCCCAAAGTTATTTCCTTGTTGCCTCTCCCTCCTTCTTAGATCCAAATTCGTAACTTTAATCGCCACACAAATGACTTCTGTTCTCTCTAAAGCATTTCAAACACTCTGTGAAATAAGTTATTTGTCTCAGAACAGCCCACTGAAGTTTGTCAGCTTCTTTGCAATATCTGCTGATGCTAGATGCCTCAAGCTGAATTTAACACACTCTAGGTCTGCAATTTGTGAAATATCCATTTTTCCAAGTGAGACTGGGTCCCAAGGCCAGGCTCTAAAGATCTCTGAGGTTTGGAAGAATTTGAAGCTGGAGCTATACTTTGTCTTAAAGCTCCCCCTCTAATACTGATGTGAAATTATCTTGGGAGGAACACAGAGTAGTCTGAGGAATTTAGACAGATCTTTGTTTCTCAGCACTTAGGCACATTGAAAGCCTTTTTGGCTCTCTTCCTTCTCTTTGCTTGGCTTTCATAAGATCTTATGATCTGTTGCAAAGAGAAAGCATTCCTTCAGTCCTTTAAAAAAAGCTATTTGAAGAAATAAAAGTGAACAGCTTAAAAGTTTCCTTTGCTCAGTTTTCCACATTTAAAAAAAAATCTATCATGTTTGGCTTGATTGTGGTCAAGCAGATGTAGGGGATTTGCTTCATACATGTTTGAGACCTTTGCAGTGGAGGATGGAGATCTGCTGTAGGTTGGAGTCTGGTGTCAAAATAAAGCTGTCAATTCCTGCAACAGATGACCTGTGTGGGGAGTCCTCTATCTGGGTGTTAGTAGGCTTTGGGCAGCAGCATAAGAAGGGTGTTCAGGGCTGTAGCTGCTTCAGACAAAAGTAACTATAATAGGAAATGTTTGTCTGTGTAAAGCTGTTTTGTAAGGAAACTCATGAAGGTCATATCTATTCTTCTGTACTTCTGCTGAGCTTAGGTCGGTGTGTCCTAAGCAGTCTCTAAGTATTTCATGTACTGTCTATTCGTTGTCCATTAACTTGGAACTGCAATGCTGCCATATTAATTATGAATTGGCACCCTGCCTTTTAAAACCATGTCTGGGGCTGGTTCAGGTCTTGCTTTTCTTTTCTGTACAGAGGCAACTCC
>VXBJ01001595.1:692469-816343 GCA_013400055.1 Nycticryphes semicollaris | reverse complement strand
CCCCAATGAATAAGTCTTTACAACAAAGGGTTATTTCCAGGTGATAAGTAGACAGTTCCTGCTAAGATGTATCCGATGATGCTTAGGAGTTTTGATAAGGTAGTACGTGTTTTTGAGGGAAAGACAGTGAAATCCTGAANAAGATCCATCCCAGAGACACTCCATTGCATTTTAAATACTTAGTGTGGAAAGGTCATGTATAAGCATGACAGTTCGTAAACTTGAGAAAAAGGTCTCCTACAGACCAGATGAGGGATTAACATGAGCTGAGCCCTGTAGTACCCACACTCTGGAACTTGAGGAACATCTTGGCTCCCCTGCAAAAGGGAACAAGTCTGTGAACTTCTGTGCTGCACTTGTCTGGTATCCCAGGGAAGCCTCTCTTTATCTTGTCAGTAGTTCAAAGTTACTTTATGTGAAAGGCAGGCAGATCTGGGAGAAGGAGGAGGAAGCAAACAAAGTGATGCAAAGATATGGGTGGTATGATTCAAAGGCTGAGAGCTTTTGCAATGGGATTTGGGATGGATATGAACTGGGCAGGGCTATCTGTGCTTGTGTTCAATCTTTTCTTTGATCCTGACCTGGTGTGATGAGAATTTCACCTGTAAGCATGGATAAGAATGGGAATGTCTTAGATACTGTACAGATCTAAATTAAACCTGATGATAAAGGTCAAGTGAGTGCCCTTTGGAAAAGGGGACCACACTGGGAGCCTGGATGATGTGGAGAAGGGGGGTTTCTTAGCAGGTGCTGGGGTAAGTGGGCTTTTGGTCAATCTCTGGTAGCGATGGATTGTTGGCAGCAGCTCACATGTCCTGATGGCTGCCTGGAAGAGCCATGCCAATTCCAGTTTCACTGACAGTCTCCTCCTGACTTCAGGGCCCTCACTGGTCTTTCAGAAATCTGCTTGGAAGCTAGTTGGTGCCATGGAAACATTTATGTACTCGCAGCTACTGCAAAGGGATGAAGGATTTCCAATTTGTCTTTTGTTATTGCAGTGCTGATTCAATCAGCAGCCTGTGCTGTGAGACACTTAGTCTGGTCAAACAGCCTCAGAAACCCAAAGTGGCTGAATGTACTCAGAGTTGGCCGAAGCACACTTGGCACCCGGGCCCACATAGATATGGCTGCCCCATCTAACTTCTTTAGAATGGAATTGTATTTGCATATCAAAAAAAATAATTATGGTTAATGGAATGACAGATACTTATTACTTCTCATTTCAAACACAGGACTAATTGTCTCCTGTCCCTAGTAAGCAATTTAAAGAAATGCTGGTGTAGGAAGAATTAGATAATGAAGCTCTTCTCATCCGACACTTACATGTAATTTACTTTTAAATCAACTCCCCTTGGAGGTGGCACAAGCTGTGACAGTGCAGAGAATATTTTAATGGTTTTGGCAAGAAGTCAAAGCAGAAACTTCCTATGTTTTTGTCCCAGGACCCCAGTGGCTAATATTTCAAAACAATGGGGGGGTTTAGCAGGTGGGGGTGTTAAATGTAACATAGCAAACTGAGGTCATTGTGATCAAAAGGAGTTGGTGCAGACATATTCAAGCATCTTACATACCTATTTATGATGTTATTTTACTGTTAATAAAAAAACACCTATAGAGAATGTATAGGAAGAACTGGCTGTCGGCTGGCTCTATCTCAACTCTAGGAGAAAAGAAGACCATTTCCTTCAACATATCAATATATAACTTACTGCTTTGTCGTGTTCTTTATATTAATGTACATTCCTAGAGAACACCAATATAGAAATGAAGTCTTTTGCATGATGACTTAAGCCAAGCTAGGATTTAAGAAGTTACCTGTTGATGCTAAGCAAAACAAGTGAGTCACCCTGTCTATAAGTGGATTAAATATTCTTGCCATGTTAAAACACTTAAGTGTTTTCCAGATGAGCTGGAGAAACGGTGCTATCCAAGCTAAAATAACAATGCTTAGTAGAAGAATAACCTTGTTTTCAGACCCTAAAGCATGTCTTGAAGGAGTATGGAAGAGATGAGCCTGGCCCTTAGTGAAGGCTTTGAAGACAGAATGCTTTGTCATGTCCGGAAGGCTCTTGTGTTGGATGTTTTCTGTGTCCAAAGATATTTCACTAAGAAATGGTTGGTCAGTTCTAGCTTCTTAATGATTCCTCATGGTAAAGTGCAAGCAGTGGGAATTAATCTCTAAAACTGTACAATGCCATCTCCCTTTGTTACAGTGCTCCTTGCAGGCTCTTAAATCAGCCTAATTTCATTCAAGTCTTATTCTGCAGCTGCTTTTAAATTGAGTCCCTGAAGAGAATACAAGTTTGGAGGCATAAGAGGGCAGAACAGAGAATGTTTCTTTAATTGTTATTATCCACCACTCGGAGTCACTAGTGTAGAGGAGTAATCAGGGAATTGTGGTATATTTCAGGAAAAGCACCACTTCCCTCCCTTCCCTCTCATTTTTTGTGGAAACCATATTTCAGAGGTTGTCACATTTATAAGCCTTAGCAAGAATCTCATATGCAATAATCCCAATCTAATCATATCTTAACTAAGCCCTTTCTGCTAAGACTTATGGTGACTGAAAGAAGGCAATAGTAAATAACTATAATAGCAGGCACAGTGAGACATTGGGTCTGTACTTCGTGACTTTTTTAAGCTAGCACCCCTCTGCAGCTGGCCTGGGAACAATTGGTTCTTTCTTTGCTGCTACCCAGGAGGTGAAGTTCCCAGTGCACTGCAGTAAACAGAATTGCTTTGGGATCCCCAAAACATATGTGCTGGTTTTATCACGGTAGGGAAGAATGCCAGCATCACCCTGAAAGAACAGACCATACAGTAAGTCTGAAGGGTAGAACTTCACAGGCTGTTCTCCACAGGCAGAAACTGCACCGGGAACTGGAGGGAGTACAATTTGGGCAGCTTGACAAATGCAGCATACAATCATTTGGGCTCAAAACATAGAGCTAATGTAACAACTCTTCCAAGTATGTGTTGTAGGAGGAAAAATGCCTGCATGAGTCTGTACTCTACAGCTTGTTTAACTTGAGTGATCAGGTGAAGAATTTATACTGCATTGACCTCTGCAGAAACTATTATTTGGCAATCACAGCTTGGACAACCATTTTCTGTCCAGTAACCTCACTTTGTGCAAGCTGTAGGATGCCAGCAGAGATGAGAGAATGACTGGGAGGGCAGAAAACAAAGGAAGAATGCCAATGACCTTTAGTTTCCCAGGTTGAAAAGGAATATAACCATAAACATACAGATTTTAATACAAATTTTAGCATCAAGTAGTTCTACTTGCGGAGCATGTGCTCTTAGTGCATTGCTCTAGGCAAATTAAGCATGTGCTGTTATTTAATTTTCCTTTCTAATGCACTCTGTAGAAATTTCAGTGTCTGAGATCAACATGTAAGGTGCCCATCTCACATAGGAACATGACTGATGCTCTCCAGCATGTATGCCAAACTACTTGAAGGGACTGGTCAAGAGGACTGTGTACTTACAGGTGTTGCCTAGCCATATTCCTGAATTTTGGCTAGTTTCTTCTGTTTCAGGGGGAGCAAGGAGAGGAAAATAAGCTATTTGTTTAATTTTCTTTTCTTCAAAATCAGAAAAATATCAGTTATGCTCACAAGGTGAGGGAGTCCTTGCATAACCACTTAATTTAGGAAAAACAGCACATTTCAGAACCAAAGTGAAAAATTGTGGGTGCTTTTTTCCCAAGAATTAATTAGCCTCAGTTTCTCTCACTACTGCCTTCAGCAACAAGCAGATTAGGCAGAGCTGCCATATAAATGCCTTTTATCTCGCTATGCATTGCTCTTTGCAGCTGCCTGTTGGACTCATGCTGTTGAAAACTGAACATTTTTATCTTCCAGTTGGTAAGAATTAGTGGTTTTCTGCTCTCAGGCTGCACAAGAACTATTTTTTCCAGGTTACCTTAAAAAGACTGAACTTCCAGAGGATCAGTGTGTAGCACTGATAAAACCCCTATCTGTGGTTTCCATCTGTTAACTGCTCCTCAGTCTGTATATCCAGCTCAGTGTTTGAAATTCATTGGATAGTTTTGTAGTGAGCAGACTTCAAATCACTGCTGCTTTGCTTCTTGAATTTGATTCAAAAAATAAGGACAGTTTGAGAAATAAAGACAGCCTCTTATGTTTAAGCATTTGTTACAACAGAAGACCACTAAATATGTCCAGTGGCAGGAGGCCTGATTCTGTACTTGTATCAGCCTCGTGCTAAGGTAAAGCACTTGCTGCATCACTGACATAGCCCTACTTAAATCAAATGTTTTAAATGAAGTATGGACTGTTCTGGTACTTCCCTGAGGATTCCTCTTCAGGTGTTGCTTACACAGAGATAAATGGCAACAGCATCAGAAATGAGTGGAACAAGTCAGCAAGAACTTTCAGTGAAACCCACAGTTCCTTCAGGCTTGGTGACAAGCCAGGGACCCTCAGGGGTTCACACTCCTGGAGCTGCATCAAGGGATATAAATGTATATTAAAACTCCTTTGGACTTGACGTGCCCACTTATCCTGAGGTCCAGGAGGTGCAGAGCAACACATGGAGCAGCTTGAAGTTGCTCATGTTGTATCTATTTGCTGGAGGAGAGACTGGAGATAAGAGTCAACAGAAAAGACTTATTCAGCTGCTGGACACTTTCAGACCTTGAGCATCTTTTGGCTTCTTGGGGGAAGAGTTCAAAGCAGCTTGGACTCATCAGGGTCATAAATAGTGGGAGTATCACCTGTCAAAACAGTGTTTGCACCTTGGCATGGTTGGAGGGACATTGCTCTTGGGGGTGTTCTAATGTGTTGGCATAATAGTGAAGAGCATTGTCTGGAGTGGTAGAATCTCTGATAGGTATCTCATTTTTGCCCAGCAGAGCCAAACAGCAGGGGTGTATCAGGTAGGGTAATGTCCCAGGAGCCCTATGAGAAAACTTGTTTGAGCTGGAAAAAAAAAAAAACTGTTTCCAAAACCTGCAGTTCTTACTCTGACCCCCGCTGCTTGTTTCAGAGATGGTTCTGTTGCTTCCTTTGTGGTTTTCCATTCAGATTTTCTTCTAAGATCAGGTGTGAAATTGATGGCAATTTTCCTATTGATTCCAATGGGGCTTTGTATCAGCACTTAATTGATTTACTAGCTCATTTCCTAAACCAGCTACACGTACACATGATAATTTAATCATGCTCTCAGATCACATCTAGATCCAAGATGCGAGGAACATCATGCAGGAAATATAATATTTCAGCTCTTTCAGTCTCCTCTGGCCTGGGTGAGGCAAGTGAACAGCGACTGTGTAATTTTGCTGGTTCTGTTCTGCTTTTATCTGCTGAATGCAGAAACTCTACCTGGTTATATTAGTCATGGGGCATGTAGACTGACAAACTGAAAGGATGAAACCTGTGCTGGACTTCATATTTGTCTGGCCAGTGAAAGTGGCTGCATGCGGACTTCTTTCTCATGATTTCTCCTTTATGTACTTACAGATCACAAAACAAAACCTTCATTTTTGTATCAGCATTCTCTTTCACTTTTCCTAAAAACATTAAATTGGTGCCATAGTTTTCTGGAACTGTATTTTGCCNATTTTTTTTTTGTCAAGCAATATTTGAGATTACAGTGAAGCCAAGAGTTTTTGAGTATTTGAACTTAAGTATTTACTTTTATGTGGAAAAGGTGCCATGCAAATCCTCTTTGAATAATTACATAACTTTTTCATACCATTAGGTTGCACTGGTGGACAGTGTATACCATTTCAATACTTAAAACCTTAAATAGGTTAATCCTTCAGTCTTTGATTCAGTCAGTGCTATTTAAAAACCCTTATGGAATAGGAAAGGGGAAAGAAAAGGGGCATGGGGAAGGAAAAATAATAAAGTGTCAGGATAGTGTGAGAAATGCCCTGGGGAGGTGGCAAACATTTCTGCAATTAGTGGTGTGAAAATGGCAGATTTGTTAGCAATCTCCATGCATTATTAAAAGCTGCGGAAACAAGAGTTGCCTACTGTTCCCTCTCCTGATAGGGATAGCTTCCTTATATTTTCCTGGATTTTCTTCCCAGCTGGTCACTTTATCTCACACGCTGGCTCCATTTCAAGCCTGGCTGGGAAAGTTGTCCTGGGCACTCATTTCTGAGCATCAGCAATTTTATTTTTTTCCCCCTCCAACCAACTGCTTGGTAGAGATGTCTGAGGCGAGAATGCCCCTGCCCCAGCCCAGATAAGCTAATCCCCTGCTTGCCTGGCAGAGTTGGATCTTGGTGATGGTTTCAAGTGCTGTGAGAGATGATCATCCCACACCTTTTCTGTCTTTTCTTTGTATTAGCTTAATCCTTTGCAAGCTTGCCCTCAGCAAACTCACACAGAGATGGGAGATGTGGGTGAGAAATAATCTTCCGTCCTGCTCCTGTAGCCAGTTTGGTTTGTCCACTTTATCTCCCCCCTGCAAACAGGGATATTAATATATACCTCCCTCCTCCTAGAAACAGGGCTGACCATATGTATCCCTGTCTCTCTCATGACTTTCCCTGTGCCAGAGCTGAACCTGTTCTGAATATATTCTCAGCTCCCTTTTCCCCCTGATACCAGCTAAGCACCATTAGCAGGTGCACTTATTGCAACCTCCTGATCCTCCCTGCCACAGATCACTACAGTCACTTTTTAGTCCTCAGCACAAGGGATCCAATATTGTACCTGCTGCACTCCACACTGCACCTCTCCCTCAGTCTGGAGTGCTTTGAAGCACAGTTAATGAGAACTTAATAATGACACCATCTGGACACTAAACTGCATCTTCTCACACAATTTGTCCCACTGACAGTGCTGGTATAAGACAGTGATACATGCATGAATATGCCATAAACCAAAATTGTTTTATTGCAGTAACTTGTTATGCTGATACAAGACCATCCTTGATTGCAGGTTTTGTACTGCCATGTCAGTAAATAAGCTACATAAAACACATCTTAAGTCACAGGGAGTTGCTGGCTAGGAAAGGATTCACTGAATTTCCAGAAAGCAACAGCAAAGAGCTCTCTCTGGGCTATGCTTCCCTAATGAAGTAGAAAAAAAGGCTTGAGCCCAGTCTTTCCTCTGGAAAATACCACCTGGTGCAATAAGAATGTCTATTTTAGCCTCCTTCAGTTCTCCTATGCAGCTTTGCAGGGTGGGTCCCAAAGTCTCGCTGGATTAATCTGGAGGGAGAAAGATGATGTGAAATTCAAGGTTGCCAAAAGATGGGGCTAGAGACCTCCTTCCCCAAGAAAGATGCTGCCCAGCTGGCACCCTGGGTACCTGCCTCTGAGCCCTCAAGCAGCTCTGGAGTCCTATTTACCAACATATAGTGCTGGAAAGCTTCACATTTCCAAGCTGCCAGGCTTCAAGGAGCTATTCTGTTAAAAGACAAGTGTGAGCAACTGTAGAGTCGTTGTATTTATAATTCAGCAAGACAGGACAAGGCACATCTGGCCTCCTGGATATATATGTTTAAATTCTGATTTATTCAAGCAAGAGTGGAAAGCATCCTTTGTGTGTACTTAGTAGCAGCACAAAACAAAACCTAATTAGGTCAGTTCAGCTCAAAGAAGAACTGTAATTTGCTAGTAGCTCAGCCATTAAAGTAAAAACTAGTTTATGCTAGATGAAAACATGCTACTAGAATCACTCTGTACAATTAAACCTGTATGGCTGCCAACACAATATTTTCTTGATTAGTCCCACAGATGCCCAAAGGCAGGTGTCTCCTCTGAGGTCCTCTACATTTATTATATTCTATAAGATGAATGTAGTTTCAGGTGCATTCAGAAATGTATGTGAGAACATGCCAATGGCTCCATGGTTTGCATTCACAAGGACCCTTGCATACTGTTGATTTTTGGGTTTTTTTTTTCAGAGAGGAATAAATCTTACTTGCCCCAGCATCTTGGCAATCTTGAAATCTAGCTGGATTTGTTCTGAAGTTGGGTAGATTTGCTTTCTCCCTGTGTAACATGATTTATCTGGTCCAAGTAGAGATGGATTGACAAAACTGTTCTGTTGAAGAAGGATGCTTTCTCTGTCAGTGCTTTTGCTATATAGATTTTATAAGTTGACGACGGTGCTTAATCTCTGAATAAGCGAAGTTAAGTTCCAAACAAGTGTGGTTCATCTTAGTTCACAGGCTTGTAGCCAAATGTTTTATAGGCAGGCTCTATTATAACTAACTTGTAGAGCTAGCAGCTTGAATTTTCAGGGCTCTCTAGCTATGATATATGCTCTGATACATTGCTAAGTTGTGGCTCTGTACGCAGTCCATAAAGGCAAACACATACATGAGCCTTTGCAAGATCAGAGTTGAAAAGTCAGGCCTCCAGCTCCAGTTGTGTTGGAAATTGGGTACCTACTACTTAAGTTACTTTCAAAATTCTCTCAGCTTCTGTTTTCTCTATTAACCTGCTGAGACAAAACTGATAGCAAGATATATTTGTACTGAACTGTTTCTTTCATGATGTACTCGTGTGTTGCATTCAGAGCAGTTGAGTCATCCTTATTACGGCCACTGTGTTCTTCTGCTAGGTGCAGATATCATCACTGTACTGTCAGAGGCAAAGATGGAAAGAAAAGCTGATGTCAGTCCTAATTCTGGCTTTCCTGGAGGCTTAAATTGGTTTGAGATAGACCTTTCACATCACTGGGAAGACTTTTGGATTTCAGCCTTTGGGGAGAAGAGGTCAACATGAGTTTTACAAGAAGTAATTTATTTGAAAGAACACTGTCAGGGTTCACAGACCCAGAATTTGAAATATTCTGCTGTTTGCAAAGTTCACATAATTATTTGTGTGCTGTTTCTAAGCAAATCTATCAGAACTTGTCTTCCTAAAAATAAACCAGCAGATGCAGCCCAATATGCCTGAGCTCCTCTAAAATATATACTGAGTACACAGTATCTAAGACACATTACTATGAAGAAATGGGAAAACATGCCTTAGAAGTGTATGTATCTGAGCATATAAAATGGGGTAGTCTGTGAACCTTCACATTGAGCACTCAATTCAAGATAAGGCTTTCTGCTTATATTGATGGGCTGGAATCATAAGTGTCTGCACAAGCAATAGATGTCTGGTTTGCAGAAGTGTTTGCTGACTGCGTACAGTGTGGAAGGATATTCATGCTTTTAATTTTTATCTGGTACTTAGTCATTTTCATTGGTAGGTAACTGATGAGACAACTTTTCCCTGCTATTAAATGCCAGGAAACACACAGTACTGAATAAGAGCTGGTCATTAGTTGGACAAACTGACTAACAAAACACAGGGCAGATTTGGTGAAGCCAACTATTACAGAAAGAGCAATGGCTAAGAATTTAATTCAGAAGCAGTGGGGACAGTAAACTAAAAGTAGGGGCAGTTTAGGGATGCATATAAGGTATTCTGTGGGTACCTCAAGCAGCCTCTTTACCCAAGGTAATTGAGGAAGCTGTGTGGTCATGGGGATGAGGACATTTGGCCTGGGAAAAATGTGATGTGCCCCCACCGTAAGTCCAGCAAGAGCTGAAGAAAATGGATCTGCCCTTCTGGGCCACATAATAAAGGGAGATAAACACTTGAGGAAAATATATTTAAAAAAATACTATAACAGCATGTGTTGATAGCAACAGCACTCTTTCTAGTGAAAATGTAATAAGCTACAAGGTTAAATATGTATCATCTTTGCACTATGAAGCAGGCTGAGATTGCTTCCAGGGTACAGCAGAGAGCCTTGCACAAACACGGGTAAAAGCAATGTTGTCTGGGCTTCAGGCTCAATTTCTGCTACTCAGATACATAAAATTATCTAAATCCCATCTCACAATTGACAGGGAGCAGGGCAAAGTCAGTTAATCACAGCAGAGTGGTGGAGGAAAGGAAGGGTTACTCTGATATGTTCGGTTCAGAGACAGGAGCAGGCTTGCCAGGGTTTCAGCCAATAGTTGTTTCTGTCTCACAACATTAAAAGCAGCTCTGCGTGGGTGACTGTGTGGGAGGCAAACATGAAGAGCTGGACTCCTTGCTTGGCTGGACTGCAAGGCAGAGAGCCATCATGAGGCTGAGTAAGGCTTTGCTTGCAGGGAGTGGAAGACTAACTGACTAATTGTAGGGTCCTGAACTGCAATTTAGACCTGAACCACGTTAAGAAGCTCAGTTTTTCTAGGAGGAGAACAGTGATCAACCAGTTTGGGCAGAGGCTTTTTAAAAGGAAGAAGAAAGGTTGGGTATAAAAAAGATGAAGTCTGTAAGGATGCAGAAGCTTCAGAAGAGGAAGAAAAACCCAGATAGACAATAGAAACGTATTCACAATTTGTACTGTTGAACCTGATAATAATCCAGTTAGGGCTGAAAAGACTCTGAAATTATTATATAATCCATCCTCCTGTCTCGAAGCAGGATCAGTTTTACCTGTCAGTCCTGGCAGATTTCTGTTTGCCTGTTGCTGAAGGTCATTCAGCGATGAATCCTTCACAGCCTCTGCAGGAAGACTTCGCTGCTGCTTTACTGCCTATTGAAAGCTTTTCTTAAGGCCTAACCTAAAACATCTTGCAGTATTTTGAGACAATTCTTGTCTTAGCACAAATACAAATAGACTATTCCTTCATCATTGCAGATCTCTTCAATGTTTGAAGACTATAATATTATCTCAATTTTTTTTATGCACATGGATCTTTTTGTAGAGATTGGATTTTTCTAGACTTCAGGCTGTACTTGTTTGCCTCTGCACTTTCTCCAATTATCTGTTTCTGGCAAAACTGGTAAGCACAGGTGACTCCCACTACAGATTTCCAGGAGTGAGCAGAAATGGTTCAAGGTTCTCACA
The DNA here is from genome assembly GCA_013400055.1 of Nycticryphes semicollaris. Taxonomy (NCBI): domain Eukaryota; kingdom Metazoa; phylum Chordata; class Aves; order Charadriiformes; family Rostratulidae; genus Nycticryphes; species Nycticryphes semicollaris. The sequence goes on along the minus strand of VXBJ01001595.1, from coordinate 805,517 downwards.
GACTGTTTTTGTCTCTGTGTCCCTGTTTGAGGTTGGTCTTTCTTACCATGGTGAAATGTTATTGTTTTATTGTGATCTGCCCTTGGTCCCCAATTCTTTCCCATCAGAGCAATACTCCAGCCTGCAGTGTTCTCTAAGAAGAGAGAAATACACACCTTATCACTAAGTGGTAAGGATGAAATATCTGATTTGGGTCTACAGGTGATTTTTTTTTTTCAGTAGACCACAGAGTCTTCTTCCATCAGACTTTTACAGTATCTGCCTTAATATCTCTAGTGACTAATTTAAACAAGTTCTGTAAGAAATACATAACTACTTTAAAGTTTAGAAATAGGCCTTCCACTGATCAGTTGAGTTTTGTGGTGGTAGCTGTTATCCCAGTAAGAGGCAATTAAAGCCATTCCTGTGGATATGGGCTGAAGTGGGATAGAAACCAAGTTACTAAAATGCCTGAAGTGCTTGGGACAATACAACAGGAGCATGTGGCCATACAAACTGCTTGTCAAGGTGAAATGGATCTGAGGTCTGTTCAGCCTCCCCCTGCTCCATGTCAGTGGCTGGTTCACAGCAGAAACTTCTGGAGGGGAAAGCCCCACACAGTGCATTACTTGGTCTCTGCTGCGTTAAAGGAGTTGTGATTTGCTTTTGCCTGTCCCTATTCCTTTTACTTTTCCACTGCAGGTGTGCAGCTGCTCATCTGTCTCTGGCCCAAAGCATGAAGGTCAAGAGCTGCTTCTTTATCCTTGTCAGTGGTGTGGTGCAGGTGCTAATCCAAGACACATAAATGCCTAATCCTATTTTGAGACCGACTTGTTAGCCCTGTAAAATGTAACAGTTCACAGGTGTTCAGAGGAATAGTTCAGCACATTAGCACACTTTTTTGGGTGATTATTTTCATGGAGCTCTTTAAATAACCATTAAGCTTTGACAGCACCAAGCAGAGGCAGCAGCTATTTAAAAATAAAATGAGAAGAGGGATAAAAGCAGTGCAGTTGTTTTTAAAACAAAAAAAAGTAAGCAATAGACCCTAGACAGCCAGCTTCTCCTTTGGGATCAGGCTGCCTTTGGGGAAGCTGGTGCTTTTTTTGCTGGCATAGACCTCTGACAGATTTTGCAGTTGATTTTCGTTGTGTTTCTCTGCCCCTAGTTATATTGCTGTTCTCCTTTCTGCGCAAGTGCTTGGTAGGAGTTCCTGCCTGAAAAGTGCAAAGGGTAGGTCTAACCCCACTCTTACACTTAGCTTTTCTCCCCAGTTTTGTCATGCCAACATACAGCCAGTCTGGATTTCAGCTGAACTTTAGAGCTCACTGGAGGCTTTGTGTCCAGCTGTAGTTGCCTCTGCATTGCCCACTGGGATCCTGTACCTGTGATTTTGATGGATCAGGTGTAGGTACTGTCCTACATCACTACCTCATTATGTAGCTAAGATTTAGCCTTGCCAGTCACAGCATCATCCTGTTTCCCTCTCAGATTTGCTTTATGTTGACAACAAAGCTAATTACGGGTTTTCTGTCATGGCAAGAAATATCTGTAAGGCCTGACTGCTATAGGGACATGCTTGTCTAAGCATGGAACTGAGGTACACACACACACACTATCCCCTGCATTGTGTTTCTAAGGGTCTTGTCTGGCTTAAAGCCCCCAAGATCCACAAAGCAGTTATGTTTGTCCCATTTGTCTCTTCCTGGTGCCCTTCTATGCGTGGGGAGCTCTGCCAGCCAGAAGCTTCTTTCCATCGTCCCTATGCTTGAGAAGCCAGAGCAGCAGCTCTGTATATCAAGTGATTTCACTGCTTAATTTCAGCCCTCTCCTCCTGTCTGCAACACAGGCACACAAAATATATAGTCCTGAGGTTGATTTGGTTAAAAAGATTACCTTCAAGAAGTAATGGGCAAAGTGTTATTAGGAATAACTGTCTGAGTGCAAACAGATGCACAACATGAAGGCAGTGAATGTTTAAGTGTGGACTCAGACCTATTAGCTGCCTCAAAAACATTTTTCACTTAAATGTTGGCAATTTATTCTGTGCTTTCTCCTGTCTTTTCTGAAATAGGGGAGTGATATGGCAGTGCCACTGAGACAGAGCACTGAAGGATGCTCTGTGCACACACACAAGTAGGCAGTGCTGCAGGGCTTCCCGGCTCTGCAGCCATGGGGCATTTCTCTGGGCAGTGTTGGGTGGGCTGATGGCCCACACCTTTCACCATCTGGAGTGACAGGGACAGTAATTGGGCAGGACAGAATTCACACCACTTCTGATGTCTGTGGAAAACTATGTTAAAAAACAAATACCGCAGCTCCTGGAAAACAAAGATGCTCGCGAAGGTAAAAGGCCAAAAGCTGATCACCCCACAAAGCAAGCAGAGGCAGGATTAAATGTCTGCTGCTTGGACTGAGGAGCAGAATGAGAGACTAATGTGAAGGAAGTATTAAAGGTTAAGAAAGAAAGGGGGAAAGGAGTCCTTTATTTAGGTATTAAAGGTTTAACCCAGTAAATCTCCCTTTTTCTCTTATTTTTGGGATAAAAATAAGAGCACTTGGAAAAGCTTAAGGGCTAGATTTGAGAAGACAGCCGTGAGCGTAAGGATGCTCAGACATAACTGGGAACTGTAGAAATCCCTAAGCTGCTTTTTGGAAAAAAAAATAAATTGCCACTTATGAAAAGTCTTACGTTGTGTCTGCATTTTTTAGATGACTGCAGTTTTTAATAATGGCCTTATAGTGGGCTTTGTTTACTTCAGCTAAATCTTTTGCTGGCAGGAGCACAACTTTAGGCACTGGGTCTGCGCTTGTCATAGAGTTGCTTTCTGCAGTCACCAGAAGTATGTGGGGAAAATGGTCTTTTCCAGGCTAAAATAGGTGTCCAAGCGTGATTAACCCTGTGGAAGTGCCTACCTCTCCTCACAACTACTATAGGGAATTCTGTCCCAATAGCTCAGATGAATGAGGTATCACATAGGTAAAAATGAATTCGACCCTATGTGAGCACCCAAAGCTTTATCTGTGTGTTGGCTTTAGAATCTTGTTCTGCAGCTCTCTTCTTGGAAAGTTAAGCTTTGGTTTGAAGTGGAGAGGGGATTAAAGACGAGCAGATCTGGATTGCTTCAAACTGAGAAAACCCAAATAGGTGGAGGTATGTCCCAGACCCTAAATGAGAGCCATTGCCAGTGCCAGAATGGCTTGACCCTGAATTCAAATTCTTAAGAACTAGATGGGTTCCAAAAGGTAGTGTTGGTTTTTGTTGTTTTCCCAAGTGGATCCTGTAGAAAATCTGGTTTTCTATAAAAATTGTCTAATTTCTGTTCAGATGTGAGTAGAGCAAAAGTGAGTGTAAACTGTACAGAACTGTGGTGCACCTCGTTTTCCCATGTTGATCACAGGACTATCCTGTCCTCTGCTTGTGAAGCAGCCACTAAAATGCAAAGAATAAATGAACTAAAGATTAAAACCTAACCACCCTTGGCTTTCAGAAATGTTTTCCATAAAACCTGGTTCTCCTGCGAAAGGAGATCTTGAATTGGGATCCCTTTCAGCTTTCACATCATGTTTACCTGCCTGATGGACAAGAAAAGTTCTCATGTGGCCATGGATGCATTTTGCACTCTGGAGCAGGGATGTCAAGCTGTGCTCTCAGCTTAATATTGTTCATCTTCAAAAAGAAAGATGTGGGAATCAGACCCTACCTGGCAGGACTCACATATGTTTATATGAGACAGACTGTCAGGTGGCCTTAAGAACTAACATTCCCATTAAAGTGAGAAAATGGAGCTGCTTAGGAGACATGCACAAAGTTTATACTGAGGAGCTGTTCTCAGACACAATTTCATGGCCAGGATCACCTTTGAGGCAGGTTCCTGTTAAGAGATACTGTGCTCATTGCAAAAAGAAAAACCCCAAAAAAAACCAAAAAACATCACCCTGTTCCATAATGTACTTGGGGTTATTTGCATTTTATGACAGTAATAAAACACAGCAGATTTACAAGGAATCTGCCAACCTGTGTATTTGGCTTAAAATCTGACTTCTCTGCTGCGTTGTAGTAAGCAATAAGTCAAATATTGTTCCCCCAAACTGCAACTGTGCCAGCAGGTACAGCCCAGGATGCCTCTCAGTAGGGAGAGGCTGAATAAGAAAGAGGCCTCTCTGTCTAGATCATCAACCAGGTCAGGCATGCTGGTGAAAGTAATGTTGAGCAAAACATTAACTGGCACTAATGATGCTTCAGTGTATCTCATCTGACAGGGGAGAGACATGGGACAGTCACCTCATCTGGTCAGCTGGTTTGTTTCATAGGCTGGCATAATGCTTGTGAGCTGCAAAATGCACTGAATCTTCCTGCTAAAGAAAGACAATTTTGTTTTCTTAGAACACAGAAAAGAATAGATGTTTTTAAGAACAGATTTTTTTTTTTCCCCTCTTGGATAGAATGTAATATTAGCAGCAGTCCAAATCTAAATGTTTCTGGACTATTTTTGTTATTGCAATTAAGAAGTCACTATCGGTCATTAGCATTAGTAATTTTGTTAGTCAAAGAACATCTAGTGATTTAGAAATTCAAAAGGAGTCTTTTCAGCAAGAGGACTGGTCTTTCTCAATTTCTTCCCAAAAGAAAGATAATTTTGAAGAGTAGGGAGACTAAGGAAAGGATACTCAAGAAAATAGAATCTACTGTCTAAGTCTGTGCACTACCATTTCCATATGCAATACTCGTGTAACAGATTACCTTTTTTGATGTAATTTTTATTTAACAATCATGAGAAAATCAGAGGCCACACTGCTAAAGCATAACCCCAAGCAAAGACTCCTCACACAATGTTTTTCTAAACGGCATCTGCTTAAAAATGAAATCTTAAAATACTATGTGCATATAAAAACCAGCACCTGTGAGTAAATCCAGATACAGAATCAAACTGACTGCATTTAACAGTACCAGCACAGACCTTCAGCTTTGGCTCTACATCATCCTTCCTCCAATTTATCTCTGGTCCTTCTTCCACTGCAACCATTGCACTGACTGAGATTTCTCCCACCAATTTTAGCCAGATAAGAATTTGGAACCTATTGTAATGCAATGCTCCATCTTCCCTCTGTGGTTAGTGGAGCCAAATGAGGGAATAACCTTCTGGAAGCACTTGTTTTGAAAATCCACTTTAATGAGGTGAGCCACTCTAATTTTCACTTTTCTGAAAGCTGACAGTATCTCTGTACTGTGAAAGGGAGAATAGGGAGACCTTCCTTTTAATGATAGGTATTTTGCTAATGCTTGAATGGCTACCACACAGACATGAGAAAAGGTAATTCCCTTCTGCAAAGCAGAGGGAGGGAGCCCAAGGCTCAGTTTTCATCAGGATTGTGGCAGAAGCAAGAACAGACTTTGCCTCTCACTCCCTGCTCCTTTCACCCACACCCAGCACAGCCCTATTTCTGTTCACATCCTTCTACTTCTCCCCCCCTGGTTCCAGGTAGGCTTTTATTTATGCCAGGTTTCAGGCACAATTTTCTCTCTGCTCAGATCAACTCTGTTTCCACTCTGAAAACAGGTGGAGCTCCCAGTGGAGCTAAATGTCTTTGTGGTTCAATGAGCTCCATCAGAGAAATGCAAGGAGATGTGAAGTTCCAGTATCAGTGAGATTATTGGAGTTTAGTGGCTTAAACCAGCAGCTGGTAAGGGCAGCTGTGGAGCGCAGCCTGATTCAAAAGAAATTCTGTAGTTCCATGGCCCCTCTAAGGAGAAGGATAGGATGTGAACTACAATAACTAGATTTTGGTTTCATCAATTGCCAAACTTGGAAGAAGAAATGGGAATTTGGCTGGAGGATTAAATATGAAGGAATGGTGTAAGCAGGAAGGGACAACAGTAAAGGGCAAACCACAATTCAATCCATTGAGCAAGGGAAAGAGAGAGAACACAATCAATTATTAGTGATAAAAGGATAACCAGGAAAAGAACATATAACCAGGAAAATGGTATTTTATGTAAGAGATGAGAAACCTTAACAGCTGACAGCAAAACGGGCATTATTAAATATTTAATACACTTACAGATATTACCCAGTTGTCATTAAAAAAGACAACTATTTTGTAAATAAGCTGTGCAGTTGCTTGGTACGAAGGTAGAAATGCAAAATAAAGCAAGTGTGGATAAGATGTGCTCCTTAGAGCACTCCACTGGGATCTGCACTGATGTAAGAAACACAGAAATTGCCCCAAAGTGTATCCTGCAGCACTGGTAGTGTTTCACCAGCCCCTCATGCCTTTCCACATGGTAAAGGCTCTGGTTATCTCCAGTGATTTTTCTAATATAGTGGTCACTTACCAGCACAAATGGTTTAATTATACAGCCTTCAAACTGGCAATGAAAAACAGATGTGAGACCAAACTCAGTAGCACATGTAAAACCTTATATATCATTTTAATGATTTACCTGCACAAGTGGAAAGATGTTCAGTTTTCCTTTTAGCATCCACACAGAGTAGATGTTTCAGGTTTCTAGACACTGATCAGGTACAAACCATTATTGTTGGTGGGGTGGAGAGATGATGAATCTAGGATTTTTCTCTGATAGTAGATTCACATTTCAGTATGAGAAGTAGTCTTTAATGGAAGTCATTCGTGTGAGCTAAGAATTAATATTAATGGCAGTGTTTCCAAATCAGTTTTGGGTTTCCTCCATGTCTTTGCATTCTGGATTATCCATGCAGATTCTTTACAAGTCAAAATTGCATGCAAATGTTTTTCAGCCTCTGTGTTATCACTAATCTATGCTCTCATCTTGCCCTGTTAAAGTTTGAAATTAACCATACAGGCAGTATTTGAAGTTAGAGAGCAACCATTCCACAAATAAACCTGTAGAGAAGTCTAATTTAGTGATGTTGAGTCTGGATGCCAGCTATTCTGAGATGTCAGCTTAAATGTCCTTATATTTGATGAAATGAGAACAAGCTGCATAATTTCACCAGTACATGTGCATGATGTGTTGTGTCTTCAGTACGACCATCCAGTGACGAGGTGCAGATCCTGTTCTTGACAGTGTTCAGAAACAATTGCAGATTTTCTCCCAAATCTCCTTTTAACCACACTTGAAGTTTCAACTGCAGGGATTTAGGAAAAATTTTCAGTCTTTAGCCCCAATGGATGATTTAAAAAAAAAAAAAAAAAAGCTCTTGCTGTCCTTCCCTCTCACTTTTGGAAGACATACTTTGCTGGTATACTGGGAAATCATCATTAAAGGCCTCTGCACTCCCTGCTAGAAGACATTCTTCATACTGGCAAATCAACCTGTAGGTAGCTTCTGTCACTGAAGTTAGGGGACAGAGAATTATGTATATGATAAAGCCTTGGGATATGAAAGCAAGATAGAAACTAAATTAGCCTGAAAATCTGTCAGACACAAGGTGCAAGTATACAAGTTTTTATCAGTAACTAAAATAATTTTCCTATGAAAAACAGTATACTGTTTGGGTCAGGACTGTTTGGGTCAGGATGAGTGCAAGCTATTAGGTTCATTTGCACATACTGTATGAAAGGTAGCTCAGACTTACCCTGCAGTCTGAGTCAGGGGAACAAGTAATTGAACTAAAAATAGTGCACTAAGTCTGCAAAAGGTAGTCTGTGGTTGCTATGCAGCTGAATGGCAAGTATAAGTGAATGGGATGTTTTAATATCAACTGCTCTTACATCCTGCAAGGAGTACTGAAAATGAATGCCAGTATCACAGCTTGATGTCCCGTCTTTCTACATCCTAGCACATCACAGAAAGGCACAGATAAATGAGTGTCAATATCAACAAAATGATTGCTTTTATGAAATTTCTAATGTGGTGTTAGGACAGACTGTTCTGTGCTTATTCTAGCAAGAAGGGACATCAATGTGGTGTGTCTTCAGAAACATGAAACAATACAGAAATGGAGAGAAAATACTGGAGAAGTCACTGTACTTGCATCGCAGAGAGGGGGAAAGAAGGAATAAAGTGAAATGTGTAGAGATAAACAATTTAATGAGAGATAAGAGTCTGAGATACCAAACAGTAGTCATATACTAAATGAGCAACAAAATTAAGTCTCCAGCAATAAAGAGAATAAATGAAAAGGGGCTGAAGAAGGGCAGGAAACAAATGAAAGTGTGAAATGAACCCAGAAAACAAAACAAAGATTGAGTCAGCCGGCGTGGGTGTGCACACAGGTGTCTGTTTGCAATCACAAATATAGAGCAGGAAGATGCTGATCAAATAAAAGGAAAAGATTTGAAATCTGCAAAGCATTCTGAAGCTGGAAGGATAAAAAAAAAGTTAAAAAACAATGTAAGTGGATAAAGCTGTACATTAAAGGATAAATGGAGAAGAATAGCAATTGAAAGATTACATCAATTTCAGTGTTTTTGTGAAGTCCAGTGACAAGGGAGAAGAGAAGCTCTAAAATCTGAGAACCTAGAAGCTTAGGACAATACTTGGAAGGGCTTTTGCCTCAAAGAGGTATGGAGGGATTGTAGACCTCTTTGGGATAGGAAATGCAACTTGGGAGCACCCTCGGGCCCTCGCTCAGCCATTTTCAGTCTTATTCTGCCAGCAAAAAGCTACTGGCAAGATGAACATGCCAAGTATCATCAGTTTGTCTTCAAAGCTCCTTTCTGGTCAACTTGACTCCCCAAGCTATTATACTGGCATCTGTGGATGTTCTGTAGGTATCGTACTGGTGGTGTTGGGACATAAAAAGACCTTGATTGTTCATCTGAAGAATTTTCCCATTACAAGATTTTGAGCCTCTTGTTTTGTGGATTTGCAGCCAACTGCTTGTGCTTGCACTTCCCAAGTCTATTGGAAGCCATTTACAGCATTTCCCAGGTACCAGGGAATGGAATGAAAGTGTATCCAGAGCTCATCTTTCTCCTTTGCAGAACATTACACCAAGCTGCTGGGGTGAAACAGAAGTGCCTTATAAAAAGGGAGCCCTTTGTCTCACTTGCGAATCATAAAGCTCATATATATCTGTAGCCTCTTGAGTGGTTGGGGTAAATTGAAGAAGACGGCACAGCCCTTTGGGATGGTCTTCTGCCTGACTGCTGTCTTTGTGATCAGATGGCACTGCACATCATTGTGAGCTGTTCCACCTCTCTTTTCCCTTTGTAGACTAGTTGTAATGCAGCCTGAAAAGGAGGCTGTGTTGCCCCAGGATGTGTGCAAGAAATACAGGAGTAAGCAACTGCACAAATGTCTCTGCTTTCATGAGCACATTATCTTCAGGTTGGATGCCCTGTCAGGAACTGCTTGGTATCAGCTTGGCCTAATTCATCTGTTTAGGCTGTTGATATGAGTTAGAGATTGGATCTGCTACATGACTCAACTCTTCAGGAACTGACAGACACAGCAGTTCCCCAGCTCCCTGAATTATTTTCAGATGCCTTAGCAGTGTTCAAGCACAATACAAATTGTGACACAGGAGATCTCTTTACAAAACACTGAACTCAACCTCCTCCTACTCTATTATATATCCTGTCTCCATAGAATACCCTTAGAGACAGCATAAATCATCCCAGGAAGCTTAGTCATGTGCCCAGCCCTGATTCAGAGGAGCAGCCTGAACACCTGAATTAACACAACCTGGTTGTCATCTTCTCAAACCTTTTCACTGTGCCAAGTCTGTCTAAGCAGAACTGCAAGTGACCCGTGTCTAAGGGAAGGACACATGCCTATGTGCAGAAAATGAGGCTGCAGCTCAGCAGAATGCTCGTCTGTTCCCACTTCTGTGCTGCAGCTCGCTGTCACCTTGCTTTTGGCAGCATAATGTCACACAGGGCTGTGTTGTGAAGCGGGTCATTGAAATGATCCAGGCTAAAAATAACCTGCCAAAAAAAGAGAAGAAATTGCTCTTCCTCGGATCATTTTCAGCACTGTGGTCTCCTAAGAAATCAACCTTCTTGATAGGGTTGGCCACATCGGAGAAGAGCTTTTAGGCCTGCTCGTTACCAAAGAGCCTCCCATGCGACTGCACTCTGAGCAGCCACCACTTAGTGTGCAGTCATCCCATCTGCAAGACCTTTCTGTCACTGTGCAGATAATTAAATAACCTTCTGAAGCTCAACAGGATGTGAGAGGATGACTCATCCCTGGTCTCACTAATGTCAGTTCTCAGAAGGATCTGGATAAAAGCTGACCTGGTTCCCACAGTACTAGAAAATCAACATCTCCTTACATCCTTCTACTGTTCTCCCTGGGCTCACTCATGAAACTAAGGTCCTGTCAAAGCAAAGCCATTGAGTGTCCCATAGCATGGCTCCTGGCAATGAAGTTGTCCTAGTCAGCCTACATTTTGCATTGTTACATTCTACCTGTAATTCCAGGGGTTTATGGAGTTCTTCTTTATTTCCTCTTGTGAAATGCCCTGAAAGAAAATCTATATCCTGCCTTCCATCCAGCAGATACTGATTTTCAATGGAGAATTAAGTGATTCATGTCATCTCTACTGAGTATAAAACACTTGGGATCTGTCTGACACAATATAACCAAACTGTGGACCATCCATAAGATGTCCAGAGGGATTTCTTAAGCATTAGACATCCTTTGGCACCTCCATTTCTCAGGTATCTTCAATCATCTTAGCAAGCAATCCTGCAGCATTAGGCATATAAACAACTTAGAAGTTGGGTGTCTGTTCCTTTGTGGGTACCAATCACGAGTTTTCTTCATTTCTACCACATAAGTTTCCAGCATTTTCTGATATTTCTATTGCTCCTTGGGGGGTTCCAGCACCCAGAGGAAAAAAAAAAAGAGACCATTCCTCTGCACTGAGCAATAGATCCGTTTAAATACGTGCCTACCTAATAGTGAAAAATGTAGAATAGGTAGGTAATGAAGTCCTTGCAGCAGTTGGATAATTGTACTTGTCTCAAAAACAAAGCAAAAAAAAAAAGCATACATGATGAATGGCTCAGTGCAATGAATACAAATACCAGGCTATTACATATTGAAGTTAATAGCAACCAAATGTTAGTAGGATGGCTGGAAAGGAACAAGAGTAAGAATGTCTGATAGAGTTTAGATATTCATCAAACAAATGCGAGTCGTTAGTGTAAAGTGTCACAAAAGAAGGATGGGTGATACCACGCAAGGTGTAAGGGAGAAGTCATCATCAGCCTCTGATTTAGTGCTCGTGCGAAGCACCAACCCCCACCCTCTGGCAGTTATAAACCCATAGATTTTGTCATCTTTCAATGCTACATCCTACAGGCTGGTTTGGTGGTTTCATTTAACAGGCCAGGCTGAACACCATCCACATACAAATGGAGGGTGACGTTTTCATCCTGTGCCAAAGTTGATTAAGGCTCCTGGCTCTGGTTGTGTAATGGCAGAAACCTTGGGGAAAATGGTATTTACATGGTCACCTTCACAGTCCTCCCTCTGTCACTTCTCCAGCATCACCTGTCCCTATGCATTCTGACTTAGGTTGCCACATCCACTCACCTGCCTGCAGTGACAAGCTCTTGCAATTTCTTGTCCCAATACATGACCCCTGTGCGTGCAGCACTCTGCGGGGCTGTCAGCCTTGACAGTCAAACCTGTGGAGTGTTCTGTAGACTGGGGAGAAAAGCTAATAAATGTCAGCAGCCAGTGAAGCAGAGGTTTTAGGGTCGGGTTTTTTTAGGGTATGGTTTTTCTGCACCCTGCTGAGCACAGCCAAACTTCCCCTTGCACCTTCCAGCTCCAAAATCTGGAAAATAAATGGGTTTAGCCAGGTTCATAGGACCAGGTAAGGCGCAGCGTGGCTAACAGCACAGAATGGTTGCTGCTGTCTATAGTGGTTTTGGAGTCCGAAGCTGGGTGTTTTCTCTCTCTCCCAGAACAAGATGCCTCAGCTTTCCTACCAACAGACCATGTCCTGTTTGCTGTTTTACTACCAGACTGGTCCCAGGAGCTCCATTCCGATGCTGTTCATAGCAGCAACGAAGTTTGCATGGGATTTTCCTGGTGATTTACGCAGCCAGAGGAAAAGCTTTGCTTTTTTATTTTGTGTTGACGAGCACAGCTTTGAAATACTCCTAAGGTCTAGAGTTTAGTTACATATCCAGAAGTTCAGATGCTTATCTGAGCTGGCTTTAAATTGGCTATATTACTCACTCTCCTTCCTGCAAGCAATGAAGGGATATACACAGTGAAGAGGTGGAGGAAAAGGGGGAGATCACACGACCTGGTAAAATTTTTCCCAAGGTCAAAAATCATTAGATTTGACTAGCTCTCATTTATCACCTCCCACTTTAAATTTTTTGAGGGAGGGCAGCTGGTGTCAGCCAGATCCTTTCAGACTTCATATTGTGCTGTAACTAAGCAGCCATACACTTCAATGGTAAGGGATGATGATTGCAGGTCCTAGGCTGCAGACTGACGTCAGCTCTTCAGAGGAGGATGCTGACTGCTTAATGAATATCAGTAGACGCTGTTTAGCTTCTGCTCAGAAAAAGAAAACTCAAAAATTACTTTTAAGGAGCAGTTAGCATCCATTATCATCTTTCTGATGATAATTTATAGGTGTTTCTTTTTTCATTTGAGAAAGAGGCCCTGGGAATAGTTCGCTTTTAGAGCAGGAACTTCAAGTGTGATTATGTGGCAAAGAGAACAAGGAACATGTAGGTCTAAATACAGGGTCCTCCTCTAGGAGCAAATTAATTTCTGCTACATGCTCAGCATAATAAGAGTAGTCACAAACTGATTCCTTGCAGAACTTCTTTACTTCTTTCAAGCCATGCTGTTGGCACTTCAGGGCATGCTCTAGTACCTGAGATTTTTTGGTGTGGTAGTTGTTGTGGTGGGGTTTTTTTTTTTGAGTGTGGGTGTGGTTTGTTTGGGTTTTTTTGTTTATGCTTGGACTTGATCTCAAGGGTCCCTTCCAACCACAAAGATTCTGTGATTCTGTTTATAAAGCTCTCTGTAAAGCTTAGAAAGTTGTTGCCTCCCCTTCATGATGCTTCTTTTTCCTCTTTTAAGATTTTTGGAGTGTTGGGCTGCTCAGGCAGGCTGGGGAGGGAGATTGCTTCCTTTTTCTTAATAATGTTAAGAAAAAAAAAAAATGTGTCCAATCTCCATGTTTCTAAAGTCCTACAGTTATAGCCTTGTTACTGAGGACACTTGCAAATTCAAAGTAAATTTTTTATAATTCCCTGAAGTAGAGGAAATGGACCTGTAGGGTCATGAAGCATCTTCTGAAGGTCAAGGCAATGAATTGTGCATCGTTTAAGCTCCTTGTTCATTCTGGTATTGCACCATTCCTCTATTTTTTGCTTTCTTCCCACCACCAAATTTCCTTATAAAAGAGGTCATAAAGAGACCAGCCGAAACTAATCTGACAGTGGGGAGTGGTCTTCATCTCAGTGGGCTGAGTCCTGCCTCTTTATAGTCTACTTGTGATGCCAGTAAAGCACAGAAAATTAAGGAGCATACATCTCAAACCTGGGTTGTATTCAGCATGATGTTGCTCTACAGAACTCAGGTATTATACCTGGGGATGAATTTGGTTCAATAACATTTCCTGAATGGCCAGCTTCTGGTGAGGATGTATTTGCTTTGAGGTCTGTTTCGAGGGAATTAATCTAATTTGTATCCTTTTGGATTCTGGAAACCAGAAAAGACCAGAGGAAATAAAGGGCTGAAATAGGAAAGCTAATAAGTGCTATGGAATTGAGCTTTTTCATTATTGTGGTATGCAGCAAAATGCATTTCCCAGTGTTCTTCAAAGCATTCCAGTAATTTGTCCTAATTAGCGTGATTTAGGTGGCTGTTTTCAGCCTTTGGAATTTAGCACAAGGTTAATGTACATAAATGTATGATGACACATAGAGAAACTACAGTTGTCTTTAAGATGAAGTATTCTAACAGCATGGATGGGATAAGTAAGAAATTGGCTGAGTGGGTGGACTTATTTCTATTGCCAAGACAAAATATAATAACATGCTGAACTTCAGGACTGAAGGTATGTTATTCGCAGGAGGTTCAGCAGTAGGAAAGTAGGGGCCAGAAGTCCCTCTGAAAATGCTTTTTCTCATATATTTGATGTTTATTTTTATTTGTGGCTCTTTAAAACTTAGAGCTTGATATCCAGCGGGGTTCCATGTATCTTAATGTATTTAACTGTATGGAGCTGGCCAAGCTCAAACTTGCCTTTGAAAGTCAAGCTCTTGTCTGTAATGGAAAGGTGGCAGAGAAATACAGGAATGTGTGAACTTACCTGCAGGGACTTTCAAGGTCTTTTGCTCTTCATGAGTTAGAGTTGTTGCTCTCTCTTTCTGCCCTGTCAGCTACATGTGCGTGTGAACATCCATTCCAAAGGACTTTAGTAGCCCTTTGCATGGGAATCTGTCCTCTGCCCTTGTAGATTCCTAGTCTCTGTTCATAGGAGGCTCACACCACTCTGCTTGAGTTGGGCAGATCCTTCCTTGCCCTCTCCTCTGCTTCAGCGGCATCTGGAGGCTCCTGGAGATTTATGAGCTTCTGCATGTTAGGTTGTATTGCAATGCACTGGGGTGGGACTGACTCTAGCCTTTCAAATGGAGGCCTTAGGGTAAACAGTCCTGTTTTCTGGATGGTTTTCCCATTATTTTCTTTCTCTCATCCCCTTTTTTAATGTTTAAGGGTGATACATGTTTATAGGCCTTCACTCATACACCGTTCACGTATAAATACATACTGCTTGGTGTCATCTCAATCAAATAGCCAGAGAGAGTAAGAAGCCACGTACTGACATGTGCCCAATGCAAGGTAACCACATTATATGCAGGAAGAACTTCTGCAAGCATGCAGCAGCCATGTTGCTCAACTGCTTTGCTTTGGGAGCTGTGAATAGGAGCTTTATATCAACACACCACCACAGATGCATCAAGCTGTAGTTTTGCTCCTAGTAGAGGAAGATCATGCAACATGCAAAAGGAGATGAGGTCCTGGTCAGATTTAACCTGGCCTGTATTTGTTGTGATACACCCAGAAGCCAGTCTTCTCCCTGCCACATCCCCAGGCTCCTTTGACTAGTGTCTGCTTTGCATTAACATGAGTGATTTTCCTGTTTTTCTTTGAGGGGAGACGTGTGGTGTTGCATGTCTTTGTTTGCCTCAGAAACACCGTGTTACCATGGCTGCTCTATCTCTGAGATAACGCGGGAAGTGTCAGCCCCCACAAACTCCATATACAGTTTGCTTAGTAGCAGGAAAGAAACAGCATTTCTGTCTTCCTTTGCAAGTGGCTGGAAAGTCTCCATGGAAACATTTGTTGTTCTACAGTGTCAATTTGTTAGATCATCTTTTTCCTTCATTCTGATCTTTTGTAAGGGAATTTGCGGATGCTGTGTGACTTCCTGGTGCCTCAAGCTGAATGGATGGCTTACACAGCAAAGCTGTCCCAAGGAGTATATTTAGTGTCTCTGGTCTTTTGAAGGGCAGAGAACCAGTGGTCATTTTTGCCCCTCAAGCTCTGCTGCAGCTATCCAAGCTACAGCCAAGAAGTTTTGGAGCATCATCTCATTTGTATGGATAGAATTCTGTTTTACAGATAAAGTGATAATCCTCATTACCAGAAGTTAATTAATTTCATTCTTGAGTTTTCTTTGAGGTGCCAACTGGAAATAAAGGGACTGAGACTGATAGAAGGGAAAAAAATCAGATGTTAGGTTCTATCAGATCTTCCTCTGTGAGTCTGCTCTGAAGGAGAGCAGCCTCTTTGCAGAATATATTAGAGCCACGTCATATTTAAAATGCTGAGGTGACGTCTGGGGAGCGATTAATGCTATTGTGAAAGTCTGTATTATGCAATAAAGGAGGAGGTAAGAAGTTGGGGAGAAACACAGGTGCACAACGTCTAGATAGATACTACTATTATTTTCTCCAGTAATTTTGTTTTGCACTGAAGTGCACGTTTATCTGTGTGACACTGCAGACATATCTCTATCCATGTGTGCTGTATGTTTAATCTTGCTGTACTTAAAAACTTACAGTTGGTAGAGGGGCAGAGTGGTTGCCAAGGGCAGGTGTATGTTTGTTTAACTCCCTCACAGATGTGACCATATGTCCCACAGGCCAGAAGCAGCCACACTGTTCAGAGAATCTTCCCAACATGAATAAGGACAGTAAATCCCTTTCTTTTTCCTTTTTTTTTTTTTTTCTTTTTGATGACCAGAGGTGTCTCAGGAGCAGTATGCAAAACAATTCTTTGCAATCTGGGGGAGGAAAACCCACCATTGCCACCTGCTCTGATGGACTTTTTTTCTCAAGGTCTTATCTTTCCATTGCCTTGAATGGAGGCTCCAGAGTACATCCTGTAAAGGGTGAGAGGAGAAAACTTGTTTCCTCCTAAATCCCTGCACCTGCTTCCGTAAAAAGAGCTGTAGTGCCTTTTTCCTGGAGATCTGTAAGGTGAATACACTGGGCTGGATTCATGCAAATCACGTCCATTACTGGTAAGGAGTAAAGGAGGATCCGTGGACCCGGGGTGGGGGGGCGTGTAATGCAGTACCAGGGGGAGGTGTCCTCAAAACCTGGGTCTTGGTGCGGGCTCTGCAGCCGCTGCAGTGGGGGTTTTATTAAGCATTCTGCATGGGCTGTTGTGGGAGGAGGCAGGCAGGGCTGCAGCGTGGAAAAGTCAGCCTGCAAGAGTGCAGTAACCTGCTTCCACCAGAGAGGCTGAGAACAGCCCGGGTGTGCCCTCCTGATCTCTCCTTGAATTTGTAAGCTGTGGCTGAAGAGGAGATTTATTTTCTGTGGGTCTGCAAGTGCGACTGAATGCTCATAGGGAGGGTTGTTTTGTGTTTTGAGGCTGCAGCTCCCCTGCTGTATTTCATGTTTACAGTTTAGGATACCCTGAATCCTTTGGTGCCTTGTTCTCAACCCTGCAATAGAAATGTCACGAAATCCATTGCAGTGTGTGCTGTCTTTGGATTTTTCCAACCAGTTGCTAATGCTTTCAATAAGGTCTAAATCACAGCTCCCCGGAGAGTGCTGTGTCTCTGTCATACGTGGCTGTGGGTCTGTCTCCCTCACACCAAATTGCCCTAGTCCTAGCTTTTGCCTTGGGTGCCACCAAAGCTTGCACTCGCAGCAGCAGCATTAGCAAGGGCAAAGGCATGTTCTTTGGTTAATGTGCATTCCCTCTTCAGCCTCTCTAGACCCCTCAGGAGCATATTGCATCACCCCTCAATTGCCCTTTTCCATGGTGGAGCAGCCAAGTCCTTTCAGTTGTTCCTAATCCCTACTGGTTTAAAGAGAAATAAGGAGAACGTGGTAGTTTTCCACATCCCATAGGTACTTACCTGTTCCTTTGGCTACCCAAATACCTTTTTAAATTGATAATGCAGTGAAAGACTTAGATTAGCAATGGATTTATTCCATTGCATGAGCATGAAGTACTGACTGTTCTCCGCATTGCAAAACAGACTCCATCAAAATTAGAGAGATTTCTGTGTCTGAAAGACAGCAAGAGAACTGGAAGGCTCTAGATGTCTCTAGAAAATAACCCAGTCAAGGAACTGGTGATTCTGATGTGGGCTTTCCCAGCAGTCTGACCATGTTCTATTTCTATTTTCAATTGTTTGCTGTTCCAAGGGTCATTTGCTCATATTTCTCCCTAGTACAGACTTGTTCAGGACCCAGGGGAAAGGTGCCATAGATATGTTTTAATTTGAAAGAGAAATATGGAATAATCTACCTGGGGGGAAAAAAAAAGGTGGAGGAAAATTGTGAGCCCTCTCCTGTGTTTTTGAGGGTTTATTGCACTGCCTGGGAGTTTCTTCTCCTGCAGCAGTATGTCATTGGAATAATGAGGCAGCATGTTGCTTAACTGTGCGGTGGCCAGATCAGTGGGGATTTCAAGAGATAAGTAATTCTATTTGATTTTGTATCCAGGAATGATAATTTACATTCCCTTCCACTTTACAGAGAGAAAGGCAGTCTGGGCTATAATTAGGGGTTTTTTTCCCCTGTCTTCTTTGGTCCTCCGTTCCTCTTATTGTCAGGCAACGGTGGCGGCAGCAGCCTTAAAAGCAGGGAGTCATGACAACTGACTCTTCCCAGAGCAATTTGGGTTGTTAGAAGGGAAAAAAAAAAAGAAATATCCCTAAAACACAAGTGCCTGAAAAAGCAATTAGATCACAAAACTGTATGGAGCAGGAAAATGGTAGCAAAGGGCTGGAAACCACCCACGAGTTGGAAGTTTGCTATCTGCACATTTGACTTCTGGGCTTGGTCTTTCACTGGTAAAAAGTGAGTTGGATTCATTTATGTCATCTGAGGGTCTGGCCATGGCTTCATGTCTGTAGATAAATAAGTGCCCACACAAATAGCTAATTAAGTGCAGGAGGAGCGTCTTGCATAAGAGCACATTAAGAGTTTTGTAGCAAATGCCCTGTTGAATTTCACAGGGTGAGATCTCAATCAATTAACAGTTTAGCATAGTCCATCCTGAAGCACTATGGCTATGAAGCACTGTGTGTGTGTGCTCAGTGTCTCCTTTTATGGCAGGCTTGATTGGATGAATTTGAGCTTCCAATCTAAAAAGTAACCCCTGGCAGTGAAACATTTGACCCAAATCTTAGGTTGCAAACAAAAGAACCACTGTGATTGAGGTAAGGAATCTTCTGAATTGCTGGGACAGTATTTCTGCTCAGTGTGGCAGGGGAGGTTTTATTAATCTCCACCCTTATTCTTACCTCTCACACCAATAACAAAACTTTGTAGTTATGTCCAGCTCTCTGCAGAGGAGTTACTTATTGTTTGCACATGTTGATTAGGTGAATCTTTCTTTTGAGTCCCACAAGATATGGTAGCCATGTGGTTTTCCCAGCTCAGAGGTGTTGAGAAACACCAGCTTTGGTGTTGAGAAAAGAAAGCCCAGATCCATCTGTGATGTTCGGGCAATTTCCTTCCAGCTAGGTACCACATCTTCTGTTTCAGCAGAGCACAAGCAAGTGTTCTTGTTGTACGGCTACAAAATGATGAGGGCTTCACACTTCTGTTCACCTCCTAGCCAGTGGATGATCTAATGTCCCTGTGCAAATCAGTTATCATAGCAAAGTCATGCATTTCTTTGAACTAAAGTTTAAGTTAATGAAGCTTCCGTTTTGCCTCTGTCATCCTCATTCTTTTGGGTATAGTACTATTTGTCTGTTCAGTATGAAGGGTGTTTTGTGGGAGATCCCATATTGAAAAAATCTGTGGTTTCCATAAACATCCGATTTATATTCCACTAAAATCAACCAGAAAAGATATTTCAAGAGTGACTTTGTTTTCAAATAGCTCCAGATGCGAAATGCTCCATGGCTGTATGTCAGGATTGTAAAAAATGAATAGAGCACAGTGAATTAATTGTCCTAATGAGCTTTGCAATCACATGATGCACTTAGGCATCTTCATACAATTAAACCACAGAGCTAGGCAAGCAGATCCCAAGCACCACCCTTTGTCAGAGCACTTCAGGACCCTCCAAAATGTTACATCTCCCCCTCCTTTTAATTTCTCTCCATCACAAAGAAGATAAATATACAGATCAGTCGTTTCAGCAACTGAAAAACGATGTGCAGTGTTAGTTGCAACAGTATTTTTGTAGCTCTCTTTTATTCTGCTATCCAGGCAAGAAAGGCAAAGCAGTAGCATTTTATAGAGCAGAGAACATTTTTACATGGTTCTCTTAAATCTTTTTAGCAGCCCTTGAACAAAATGTTTGCACTCTAAACAGAATTTAGTAAAGGATCCACAAGACTTATCATGACAACCTGCCTATCCCTCCTCAACCATTGTATTTCTATCCCATTCATTCCTAACATCTGCTGCTGCTGACCCTCCAGCCTGTATTTACCCAGTTATAGAACTCTCTCTGCAGCCTTAAAATATTTCCTGCTGATTTACATCCATTTCTCTTCCATTGTCTGATTTTGGCTGCTGGATTTTCTGGTTTTCTTTTTGTAAAGAGAAAGAAAAAAAGAAAAAGCTGGTAACTGATTTTCATTGCTTGTGACTAAACTGGATAAAAATGTGTGGCCCTGTACAAATGGCCATGATCAGATAAAACCATGAATAAAGGATGTGTTCTTCAGCCAACAGCCCTACTGAACTCACAGGGTGTCATTCCTATGCTCTCCTGCTTCTCCTGACCTTCAGTGCTCCAGCTCCTGCTTCTCTGCATGGCCAGTGTGGCTCAGCCCAAGCCAGATCTTGCTGTTTGCTTAACAGGGTTTTGAGCCCAGGAGTCCTGTGAAGTGTGGTGATTATTACGCCACTATTCAAGGCGAAGAGCAAGGGTAAGCCTGAAGAGCATGCTTAAAAAAGTCAGGCTCTGACCTCAGGTCTCTCAAAGTGAAAGGTTTTACATGAACATACTGCACAGGCAAGCTGTTATAATAAGAAGGGAAAACTCATTTTTCTTTTCTTTAAAAAAAAGTATTAAAAAAGAAAAGCAGCATAGAAAGAATTGTAAATGTGAACTTTGTGGAATTAAACCACTGCTAAGAACCACCTCTAATGCTAATCTTCCATCAGGGACTCGCATCTGTATTTTCTGTCATTATGGTTTTCTTCAATAAGGGTCAGCTGTACAGAAGGTTTTGGAGATAGAGAATGGAGCAATTACCACCAGGGTAAAATAGGAGCTCTACATTCGTGTGGCTAATTGCAAGAAACTTCCCCCTTTATCATCAACTCTTGAACACTAGACTGGCTCTTGGGAAGCCTGGGTTTTTGGCTGAGTTCAGCCACAAACTTCCTGAGCAAGTTGATAGTGAAGAATCATTGCCACGTGCCTCAGTTTCCAGCTGAGCAAGGAGCAAGGCAGAGTCCCATTAATGGCTGTGCTACAGCTACATACGAGGGTATCAGCTTTGAAGGTAAGCACCAGGCAATTCCTTCAAGATTGCAGTCCCCAGCAGCCCTGTGAAAAAGCCATTTCAGACAAATTCTCAGAAAAAATCTGCAACAGTTCCTTTAGCACGTAGGGTTCCCAGTGCGCTGCCTGTGGGACAGACAGATTTATACCTTCCAAAGGTTTGCCTCCTAAAAAACAAACAGTGGAAATAAACCTGCCATTCCATCCAGTCCTCCACCTGCCTCTCCACCAGCTGGTTAAGCGGTCAGCTAATTTATTTTGTGTTACTTTCCATTAGGAGTGGAGGATTGATGCCTGGAAGTATTTTAATGGCACTGTTGACCTTGATAATGAAACTGTCCACTCTATTCCCTCTTGGTAATGGCATCCAATACCCCCTGGGTCACAGGGAAGTGGCAAGTCTAATCACACCACTGGTGAGAGGTCTCATGGCAAGACACTGGTGGAGAGGCCCATTTTCAGTGCTGTCTCCCTGCTTATACTGTGCCCATCAGCAATGTATGTGATTTGCCTATCCATTAGCAGGTATCTGGGGCTGCAGTGATGCCCAGAACCATTCCCACACTCTCTTGCAACTTGCTGGGTGCTGAACACCATATGACACTGGCAGCTGCAACTGCTACTAGCTGCTATCTCAGGGCTGTGTGTAATTTGGAGAACAATTTACATAATTCATAAACCTAAAAATACCCCTGCACAAACGAAATGCATTAATATGCGCTATTCTAACAGACGTGGAAATGGCTGCTGCTTTCTCCCTGCATTTTGAAACTGGGATTCTAGGCACCTCATCTTCATCTGATGGGGCTGACATTTGTGAGAGACATTTAAGGACACAGAACAAATGATAATTATCCTCAACATACATCACAGGCTTTTTGTCAAATGATTAGAGAGGTGCCTTCCATAATAATTAGCTTTCTGAAATGGCTGAATCCCCATCTGCTGCACGTTGACTAAAAGGGACACGAAGTCTAGAGATTAAGCAAGAAGATGGCAGGTTCCCACGTCAGGGATCACCTGTCCACCCATTTCCTTCCTCAGCCCTGCTGATAATGTTCTCGAGCTTGCAGTGCTGCCCACCCCACTTTATTCTGTTAAATAATAGCACTTGCTTTTCATGTCTCCTTGGTGATGTAAGGGGGAAAATAGTGACCTTTTCATTTCCGTGTAACAAGCATCCTTGCAAGTCATGGCAGAACAGCCTGTGACAAAACAAGCTTCCCTGAGCTAATAAGTCAGCACCATGAGCAGGAAATGCTATTTGGATCACTGCTAAAATCTGTAAACTAATTACCTGCAGCAACAATATAGGCATTTATCCCAGAGGGATGTCTGAGGTCGTGGTGACTTTGAGTTATCCACTGCAATGGTCATGGTACTGGAATGTTGTATTTGTGTCTGGCAGAGATTTCTTCTGCTCACTGGTGGAATCAAGGAATGTCCTTGCTTGTGGATAGTTTGGGAGGAGGCTAGTCTGAGTTCTGCATAATTTCAGTCGTCTGAGTTTCCTACTGTGAGGTCTAGAGGACTATGAAAGATATGGCCAAAGAGTAGCAGCAAATTACATCAGCTCTTGCTCTCTTCAAAAAAAGGCATCAAGATATATATACTAGCTTCTATGTAGTGTGTAGGCCTTAGGTGTCTCACAGCTAGCAATTCTTGAGGTCCAGAAGATATGGGGGAAGTCTCTGTGCCATATTGGTAGGATCACTGTACCGAGCTGTAAATGATGGATGGCTGAAATGATGAATAGGGAAAAGGGGCTGTCCAAAAACAGAGTAAAGATGACTCGGACATTGCACTGCTTTCTATGATGTTCTACTTGGAGAAATGCAGGTGGAGGACTCTGACAAAAGGTGTAGCAAAACCCCAGCCACTAAACAGAATGAAATCGGGTCCAAGCAGACACGAGCTTGAGTGTGCTCCAAAGCTGGCTGTAACCTTCACTGGGCTGAGGCTTTCTCAAGAGGGACATGTTGTGATAGGACAGTAGTCGAGTGGTCTGTCAACTGGAGAATGCCTGGACAGCAGCTGCTGAATATCGCAGGGGTGTCCAATTAGAGTACATGGGCTTAATTATCACTCTTTCCCTGTACTTTTACAAAGACAGTCCTTGGTCTGTACTTGCTTGTCTGGGCTGCTAGATTTCTCAACTGGGCTCATCAAGAATGTACTTCTGGGTCCAAAACTGCCACAGGCATGTGGCTATGCAGTTTTGGCAACTTAATAAAGCTGCTCTCGATTCAAAATGGAAAGTGATGTCTCTGCCACACTGCTGAAATTTTCAGGAATATCCCAATTGTATAACTGATTTCATTGGAAGTCAAGAGGTCAGATAATTCATAAAACCTCCTAGGCCAAAATTACACCAAATGTCAGTAGGTTCCAACTCCATACTTTTATTGATTGATCTGGGCTAGAGCTTGTCTCCCTTGGTGCAATAGACAGAGTCCAGTGGAACAGGCACTCAGTTCAACACATTCCCACAAATGGGAAGAAAAAAAAAATAAGACATTTTGCTGTCAGTTGGTGTCCCAGTGACTACTTTAATTTTAACCAGGACAAAGAGTTTACCTTCTCACAGGTGGTAGACTAATATTCTATTGACAATAGCAAATTTTTTGCTTAGGACAAAGGCATATTTATCTTTTTTTCTAGATTCGATACTCCCTACCTTTCTTTGTTCTCAGTCTCTTTAGAAGCCACTCACTTGGAAAAATGAGAAATTAATTCACCCCAGTGAGATCACATGCTACTAATGAGCCTAGTGGTGTATAGAGGAGACAATTGAAACCAGTGGCATATTGAGCTCCTCTATGAAAGCCTTAGAGTTTGACTTCTCTTGGGTTAATCTGTTTAGTTCCTTATTCTAATTTTTTTTTCCTGGTTCTCAAGTCATAAAAATGTTTTCCCCTTCCATTCTCAGTTGCCTTATGTAACTCTATTCAAGGCAGTGGATTTGCACGTCAAAAAACTATGAAAAGCCAATCACACATTGTAGTGACTATGCTTCACACCCGTGCTTTGTTTGCTACACACTTCTGCCTGTGGTGTATAAGTTACATTAATTTTGTACCATCGCTGAAAGCCACATCAGTTGAAGCTGCACATCATTACAAACATTTGTTTTCTTTCCTACTAGCACAGCCAGACTGACTCTCATCCCACTTACAGTGGTTTTGCAGTACATAATGACAGTGATCACAATAACTGTTCCTTATTTACTGGCTTAACATAGTACTCAGACCAGCAAAACACCATTGAAACCACTACACTGGTCTCCTCAAAAGTGTTTGACATTGTATGTAAAGTTTAATGTGTTCCCCTTTGGTTTTTTTCCCTTTATAGAGACAGAACTGCCTGGGATGAAATAGTCCAACTCAGCTATTTTTTTTTTTTCAGTTCTTTCCAATTATATGTGGACAAACCAAGTTGGCACATCCTAAAACGGGGTAGGACCAATAGGTTTCAAGCAGACTTGCTGTGAGGCACAATTGATCTAAGCATTTGCAGCACATATGATGTACTGAGGACGGATTGAACCCTGCGTGCATGTGCTGATTATTTCTAAAAGCAATAGTGGACCATCTAAAGCAGTAGAGTTGGGATGTCTGCATGCACCCTCTACAAGAAATATGTATGTATTTTTGCTGCTCTTTAGTTTCCAAGCAGGCCTCCTGGATGCCACTTTCCCAGCTCTGACAGCAACAGCAATGGATTTTTCTGTGGCACAAAGGAAGACTTTTGTCAGGAGCATGCAGTGCTGAGACTAATTGCAAGCCTCTTGGCTACCCTTGGTTCTCACAAAAAAAAAATCAAAAAATCTATGACTTCAGCAAGGTTATGAAAGGAAACCTACAGTGTTATTCTAAAATCCAGAGAAATTAACTGTGGGAATATGGAAGCGTGTCTGGTCTGTGTGCTTTGAACCCCACTTAGAAGAGGACTGGTTCTAGGCGGTTGTTTTGCTGTGGTCGCTACAACTCAGCGCTCTCCAAACGTGTGGTATTCACTGAAAGAATAAAGAGCTGTCAGTCCAAGCTTGCCAAAATTTCCTATGCAGGGTAATACTTCTGCAGTTATTCTAAGGTGCTTCTCCCATGAGTAAACATTACATCTCAAATCAGGACTAAATACAGTGGAGGAAAAAGGGGAATGTCAGAATCTGATTTTGCCTTGGCAGAGAATGATTTCACAGCTTTCTCATACATTGTATAAATGTACAGACAAGTTTTCTCTCCCATTTCCCCTCTAGAAATGAATGAGTAGGCGAGGAACTGTATGTTCAAATGAGAAAGAGTTTTCTCAAAGCACATACACGGTATTAAGCAGCCTTGGGTTTTGTAGCAAATGGGTGAAGACTGCTGTATACTGAAGACCATTCAAGAAGATTAACATATGTTCAGAATATCTGTTCTCCTTGAAAACTGTATTTCTCCTTAATACTTCCTATTAGAATTCTTTCCTGCCTCAAAAATCATCTATGGATCAAGAAAACAAGGCAACATTTGTCTCAGTCCTGCAGACTTTCCACATACCCTGATGTCACATCACTGAGTAACGAGCTCAGCTGATACAAACGGGAGAAGGACATCACCCAGCCATCAGGTGATTATTCCAGGCAATACAGGCCTTAGCCTCAGTGTTCCAAATGCTACAGCGTGCCATTAGCTCACAGCTTAAGTCCAACTTCATCTCCAAAGAGCACTGCTGAGTAAGAGTGTACATGCGTTACGAGTTAAGAACATGACTCAATAAAGAATTACTGCTCAATCCCACGACACTGAGATTAACGGGAATTCAGCTGGTGATTCCCTTTGGAGGTGGACCGGGTTCCTTGAAAAGTATAATAGGCTCATTGGGTGGACAATGCTGTTTTGCAATGAGATATAGAGATGGTAGGATTTGATAGGGGACTTCAAACAAAGAACTTATGAAGAATGAGGAGAAATGCACATTTTTAATGAGCTCTAACAAAAATCTATTGAATAGTTTGTTCAATTTAGTTGTGTTTTGATTATTTCCATTGTCCTTTGTTTCCTGTATGCGGTTGTGAGGCATCCAGGAAAAAATCACGAACATTTGCATTGAGAGTCATCCAGAATTTCCATTTAAAATGATCCACTTTGTTACAGTAATTAGCCTTGTAAGTGGAACAAAGCACACAACATTGACAATAGTTGCTAGTGATCACTTTACTTCCTAATCAGGCTGCTCCTTCAAGCATTCTAATTTATTTTACTAATGATTATAGGGCAGATGCTGCACAGATTTGCACCTCTAGGAACTCCAGTGAAATAGAGAAGCAGAAAATCTTACCCAGTATGCCTAATCCTAAAGTATCCTGAGTAATTTGAGCACCAAGCAGTTATAAATAAGACTTTCCTCTCAGAGGTTTATTGATTTCAGATTTGAATTCACTAGCTTCTATCAATTGCTGTGAAGTAGGTATATCTGCTTGGTGCTGAAGTGTTTCTGGGAGAGGGGTGGTTGGTGCTGAGCCCCTCTCAAAACGGTGCTGATGGTCCTTGAAGACAGGGATGGCTCACGCCTGCTTGCTTGGAGTTCTACTTAGAAGCAAATAACCTCCCAGTTCGTTCTGCACCTTTAAATTAGAGCACGCACTCATCTCAGAGAGGAAACACTTAGCTTCCTTGAGAAGAATAATGAGAGGCTGGTGAGGGGCTTAAACTGTTAATCCTGTGGCACGAAGAAGTGTATTTTTATTAAAATACATGTCCAGTTATATCAGCGTAATCTTCCACAACTAAAATCCCAACTGAGCATTGATATTCTCCACCTTTTATGATTCAAAGCCAGGTCAGCCTAGTCCCTTTAGTGTGCTCTTTTCCCTCCTTGTTCTAGGGATAGATCAGACAGACTTTGGCTACAGTTTGCCTTTTGTGAAAGGGAAAAGTAATCTATCTAGGCACAACAAATTTGTGGCTGTGTAAGCAAAATACGTGCATATATAGGCATATTTTCAGGTGCTGCAGGGAACATTAGGGGGTGCCTTTTCTCCATGTCCTTGATACAACCCTTACTGCTTCTAGTTTCTTCCAGAACTCACTGAACAGTTGAGATATCCACAGTAAAGGAGTGTCTGGATGGACTTGGTATATGAGTAGTGACTTTGGCTAGTTTTTATTCTGAATGAAGACCATCAGCTGAATCAGTGTATTGGATAGATTGCTGCTTTGCTCTGCTCCCTCCCTTTCCCTTGGTTTGTGGGTCCATGTGTTGTTTAGCTGCCTGGTGTGTTTTCTGGAAAGTACATGAAGGGGTAGGAAGGGGGAGTGAATCTAAAAAATGTTCCTATTTCCTCAAATAAAAAATTAATTTGAGATCATCAGGCCTGAAATGGAGAGAACATTTCAAAATTCTGTCATTCCTTTCCTGCAGTCAGCGGGATGCTATCAGTAGAAGGGCCTTCATCCTCCCTGGGCTCAATGGCTTTGTGATTAGGCCCAAGCAAGTCTCTGTGTTGTGGTGCAGATATTCTGACAGTTGAACCATTCTGGTTGCAGATTTATGCTGACTGGTTCATTCATGTCTGGGAGGCAGAAAAAGAAAAGTCATTTGAGACTCACAGTGTCTCTTGGACTTTCTACTCAAGAACTGTAAGCAGCCTAAGCTGGAACAGCAGACTTCATGACCAAATGATTTCTTCTTTCTAACCCCTTAGGACATTGCTACTGCTGCCCATTTCCCCTTCCACAGTTATAACCCTATTTGTGGTGTCACATCTTAGTTTGGAAGAGCTGTGTAACAGTAAACATGATATTTGAGGGAATACTAATAGAGCCACTATTTTCATGTCTTGTGATCGAAGCCAGTTCCCATCAAGCTCAAGGGGGGCAAATGCAGACAGGAATAACATGCAGAAGGACTCAGAATTGAAGAATGATCTTAAATTCCACCCCAGTTCTGCTCTCCTGGGGTGGATTTGGAGTTGCCTTACGCATAGCATATTCATCTGTCCTCCCCACCTCAGCCCCTCTTAGTAGGATAAATGCTTAGATATCCAACAGGGCAAGGATTCATCCATCAGTAATTGCAAAATACACATTGCTGACAACAAGAACCACACACTGTGTTCTGTACATATGTGTTACCAGATCGCTAGGACCCTTTGTTTGTTAAAATGTCTTTCAGTGAAAGAATCAGTTCTCTGCCAGACTCTTCCTAGAAGCTTTGAAAAGAAAACCAGGACAGATTTCCTGCAGGCACCGTTCAGGCCTCATCTAGCAGCGATAGCACCCCTGTTTGCAGCCAGCAGCAAGGGGATTCAGCTCTTCCCCTGCACAAAGCAGGGTTGCCCTTGGTGCAGTAACCAGAGAGGACCAAGGAATTTAGTCCAGCAGTGCAGAGTTTAGCATTTCCTTCTGCTCACGTGTTCTGCAGAAAGGCAAAAGCTGCAAGATCTCGATGAGACTGAAATATTAATTCTCTGTTATTGCATCAAGTTTGACTAACAAGCCGCATGAATAAATCTGCAGTCTTAGTTTCTGCCAGCACTAAGTTTCTATGGCAACAACAACCCATCTCATCTTTAGGAATTTCATTAGCAAGGGAGGGAAATAAAACAAAAAGAAAAAGATCACACCCCAAATCAAAAAAGATTTGTCAAATTAAGAGCAGCATCTCCCCTCCCCTACCTCATTTTTTAGGAAAAATCTGCTGGATTTTTTTCTAATTTGTAAAGGTGTTTTTAAAAATTCATACCATTGTCCTGGACCAAAAAAAACAAACCCCAACAAACCGGGAAATGTACACCCAAATCAGAGAGGGAGGGATCATAAACATGCAGACTGGTGATGCACTGGAGGAGCCACCGTGGCGGTTGCAGCACATTCAGATGAGTCCCTTTGCATATAATCACACAGGGCTCAGCTCTGTCTCCTTTCCCAATATTTGGAAATGGGAGAGAAAGCTGGGAATGGGAGACTTTTTGGTGTGATCGTAGTGGAGGCGCCTGGTCATATATAAACACTACGAGAGGACCAGACAATGTTTGGGAAGTTATAATGGAGTTTTATCCATTAGTGTACATGACTTCTGCTTTGGTGTTCAATATTCCTGACACAGGAATTGAGTTTGGATTTAGAAAGCATGGCTGTGCTTTCTCCTCCTCTCACCTTGGGCTGGCCTATACCCTCGTGACAAATAAAAGAAATGCAATTTAAAAAGTCAATTGCATCAAATTGTTTTAGGAAAAAACCCAGCCATGTGCACACACAAAGATGGAGAAAGCGATGCACAGCCTCTGCTGTATAAAATAGGTTGGTGCTCACATTGTACCACCACTCTGCGTGGTTTTATTTCCACCTAAAAGTAATAGAAGGAGGGACTGCAGAGCTGTTGCACTCCTCAATTTGGGGAATTTGGCTTTGGCCTCACTTAAGAGGTTAAAAAGTGTTACCTTTAATACAGGTCTTAGGTTTTGTCCAGAACCCTGTGGTGTCACGGTGCAGGGAGAGGCAGAGAGCCCCCAGCCCTGTGTGCAGTGTAATAAAGATGGTTAGTTCTGTTATTTCTGGTTGCTGGTCCCACGTCTGCAGAGGCAGCAGCTCAGTCGTGCTGGAGGGGACGGGGATGGGAATCGACAGGCTGGGGCAAGTGTCAGCTCGTGGCGGAGGGGAGGGGGCACAGGCAAAGGAGCTCAGGCTGTGAACTTGAGGAAGGATTTTGGGGCAGGGAGGATGTGTTTTAATGCATTGTTTCTTCATCCTGTTCACCTGGAGTTAACAGTGCAATTGGAACAAAATACTCTGTTACAGACTATAGCTTGTAAAGCAAATAGCAGCCAGAGAAGCCTCTTATGAATCCTTTCTGTTGATTCAAGAAAACCAGATTCACTGGGAAAAATCCCATATAAATTATATGAAACAACGGTTAAAAGAATGTTCGGCTTCTTATGTCATTTTTATCCATAAGTAGATGCCAGCTAGGAAGCCCCTCAGAGACTGTATTATTGCAGAAATACTGATTGTAATGCCTTTTTCGCCTCAGTTTTACAGTCAGCGTTTCTGCTGACATCAGTGAAGCAATCTCCCAATTATGTCAGTGTAAGTGAATAGAAAAACCTACCTGCCACTAACAAACATCCACACTTAGATTATCTTCCCCACTTTGCCTAGAAATGGCCAATCAAGACTTTTACAATCACAATTCATTCCACACTCCCTGGTGAGCTATATAATTCATCCAGTCAGAGACAGTATCACAAAACATAGCTAACATATCAAATCACAACATGAATTTTGTATAGTGAGTTACAACTATTCACAAAAGGCTGTTAGTGAACAATCTCCAGACCAATTTCATTATTCATGGAAGAAATTTATAAGCAATTCCGAATAACAAATAAATCTGAGATTTTTGTGAACCATCCAGAACCAATTCAGGAGCTGGAAAGAGAAGCAATATTTGTGGAATAAATTATTTGCTGTGAAATTGGTTGGTTGGTTCTTTCCAGCACACCCTTGGGGCTACTGGCCTGATACTTAAAAATCAACTAATGCATATTCCAAAAAGGGAACAACAGTATTTATTCAACTGTATCAGTGAAGAATGCAAAGTGACAGAGATAAGCCAATTCTTTGCTCTGAATTTGCCCACCAGTACAGAGATGAGTTCTGGGGAACAGCATTAGCACTTTCATTTTGATTTGTCTCCCTGCTGTCCTTCTGGATGATTTATGTTTTCTCACGTCCACAACAAAATCCAGGTAGCTTTTTCTGGCTTCCAGTTTTTGTCCTAAGTTCCCACATTCTTTTTCTCCTCTTCTGAGAGTATGCAGGAAGGTACTCAACAGTGGAAGCTCCTGGTAGGTGTATTTCCTACCAGGGAAAGAGAGGATAAAGCAGTGGGGTTGTGCACGTTGTCTTTCCATATTTCTGGCTGTCAGCCTGGGCTTAGCACTGCCCATGTTGCGTGAATATGGTGCAAAGGTAGTTTCAGCATATGTGCTCAGACTAGTGATCTGTCCTGATCATCTGCCAAATGAATGAGTGCTGGATGTCATGCTAAAGCATGATTTCATTGGGCAGTACTGCACGTTCCTGTCTGTAGAGCTCCAAAACCTTGAGCTATGATGGACCCCTTAGCAGAGACATGGTGGCTTGTCATCATCACTGTAGTCTGGTCTGCAAAGTGGACCCTGATAGCTGCAAACAGGCTTTGGATGCAAGCCTAAAGGTGGGCTTTAGGTTCTCAGACAAATCTCCCAGAAGGGAATAAGTGCTTTCCTTGTCCAGCCAAACTCTAACATGCTAAACTGAGAACATCCCC
Organism: Nycticryphes semicollaris; assembly: GCA_013400055.1. Lineage (NCBI taxonomy): Eukaryota > Metazoa > Chordata > Aves > Charadriiformes > Rostratulidae > Nycticryphes > Nycticryphes semicollaris. The sequence continues at coordinate 774,382 of VXBJ01001595.1, read as the reverse complement.
TTGTTTAGTGACAAGGATACTCATTGCCATTTGCCTCAAACAGAAGTTGCTGGTGCAAAATTGGTGACATCATTCAGACACTCAGAGTATGCTCTTTGATGAGCCCTTCTAAGAGAACTTATGCATGGCTCTTATTTTTAATAAGAAAGGTTTCCATGACCATAGCTACAGCGTTAGGACATATAACAGAAAAACACCATATTGCAACGTATTCTGGTCACACCATTCCAGCTCTGGGAAGGATGCAGCGGGTGGTTTAAGTTTCAGAATTTTATTGAGCAGCCAGATCCCCTTTGTACCCTTGATTCATCCTTGTTACGTGATTCATCCTAATTGCATTCATTAGTATTGTTGCAGATACTGTACAAAATGTTCAAAGAGAGCTGGCTGGGGAGCTGGAGTGGCTGGCATCCTTAATGCAGGAAGACTAGTGCCTCTTTTCTCTTGGTGCCATAAAACAGGATCCTAGTGCTATTTTAATGTTGCTTTTCATGACACTTTTCCTGTGCCCACCAACGAGAAACACATGAGCAATTAGATAATTCGGATCAGCTGCACTCAGAATCTTGGATACACCCTACATTTCACCACCCAAAGAACCACACAGCGCAAGGACACGTCCTGAATAATGAGGATGTTTCCCATTAGGGAAAGTGCTTTCCATTGTCACTGCAGACACTCCCCTATTGTCTACATGTCCACCAGGCATTTTGCAAACTTTTCTTCTCAAGACCAGTCTTGCATTCATGTGAATACCATACAACCACTCACTCTTGAACCAGCTCTGTGGGGGGAAGCTCATGCTGTAGGATTTCCACGCATTCTGAAAGGGTCTCAGACTCACACTGCTGACCCTGCTCACACACCTTTAGTGGAAGTAGGCAGAGACTTCAAGTGGACCAAAAAACCCCAAAGGTAACTCCACATGCTTTGGCATTTTCTTTTACAAAACAGTTTTTAAAATATCAGTAGAGAGAGTATTTCATAGGCTTTTTTCCATGAAAGCAGTTTCTCCCACTCTGCTACTATTTCACCACGTAGCTCTCAAACTAAAACATCTTCTCTTCTTCCTTGTCCACAGACATCTGCTGTGGCTTTTTTCTGTTTCTTATGTTCACTTCACTTGGCTGTGCGTTTTTGCAGGGATCAGCATCACTTATCAACATCTCTGTAGCCTGCTTTTTGGTGTAATTAAATATTTGAGACCCAGTTAAGAACAGCCTCCATGTACTAAGCATGGTAGAATGGTGAGAAATACTGTATGTCTCAAAAACTCTGTAGACCAGACAGATGGAGATCGAGGGAAAGGTTATATCATCCCCACTTCACAGATGAGAAATGGAGTCACTGAATGAAAAGGTGACATGATCAGGGAAGAGATTTAGCTCAGCTCTGAACAGCTGAACACTATTACACTAAGAACCATTTTATAACTCTTAAAATATTATAAGGCATCTAGGAAAAAGAGAAAGAAATGACAAGGCATAGATGCTGCTGGATCAATCTTGCCCTTGTTTGCTTCGTTCTCTCCCCTTTTCCATGGATTTCAAACACCACTCAACAGCAAGCTTCTATTATGAGGCAAAACTCTCTCTGATACTTCAGAAGGCAGTTTCCCCCCTTTTTGTAAGAAAAGAGGGAATATGATGGTAGGAACCTAATTATGAGCGCTCTCAAAAAAACCTGGACTAGCTGATTTGCACTTAGCCCCTTTGACGGAAAGCAACTGAACAGTATACTTGAGCTGTAATTATTATTATCAGTCACTCTTCACGATGACAACAAATAATTATTTTTAAAAAGCATGAAAACAGAATTAACCCTTTCCTCAGATATTGTCTCTCTAAAGTGGCACAGTCAGTTGTCATTGTGGTTTACAATACTGGTTGAGGAGCTGCTGATTTTGATTGTTTTTTCTCCCATTAAAATACCCTGGATTGAACTGAGAGTGTTGTTTTCAGCTATGATTAGTGATTTGGAGTCCCTTAGCTCCTGCAGGTTATCTTGGCAGAGTCCGAGGTTTCAGAAGGAGGTTGCTCAAGTGGGGGTTTTTTTAGCAATCAGGCCCTTGTCAAGTACTTCAGAAATGGGCTCTGACTTTGGTGAGACCCTTGGCTTCAAAGTGAAATGATTCATTGAAACATGTTTCAGGTACCTCCTGTGCCACATCTTGGGTTCAGCCAGTCTTACATTAAGTAAGAGCTGTAGCAGTGCCATCAGGAGTGTGGTCACTTGAGGCTTTCTGTAGGGCCACAGCAACAATCAACATTGCTCCACCACCAGGCAGGGACCACAGCTACCTCCTCTGTACCCCATGAGCCTAAGTCCCATCCTGACCGCAATGTCCACTCTGATTTTCTGGTTGTCCCTCAGCCCTGAAAGGTGACTGACCCCCAGTGGATGGAGCATGGGCAAGTGCTTCATGCTGTCTTGGGATATTGATCCAGCTGTAGGACAGTGAAAACACAAGAGGGTGGAAGGAAAAGGCCAGACACAGGAGACCACTCACTGCTGGTATGCAGCACTTGTTTCTGAGGGCAGTGAGACAGCGTGAAGCGCAAATGTTAAAAACTGTGGTTTAATTTACAGTTTTCTTTGTACATCTGTTCATATTTTAAGACAGGCACAGATTTAGCTGGATGGTAGGGGGGGCTGTAACCCCTCTTTTGGGACTTGGCAGTGCAGCCTTCAGCTCTAACTCATCCCCTTCAAGGCTGGGGCTCCCAGCAGCCCTGTTACCCTGTGGTGGGTGAGGTATAATTCAGCCCTGTGAACCCAGAGATAACCGTATCAGTATTTCTTTGGAAGCAAAAACAAACATCAGAAGCATGTATTTCTTTCAGCCTAAAAGATCTCACAACCTTTGATACAAGAGAAAAATCTACCAAGACCATTTGAAATGAGAAGGCAACTGAGCGTGGAGGAATCAAGTGCCTCATCTGTACCCCTCCAGCCGGGGCAGTAGAAAGCTGGGAACCTGGTTCCCCTCATCTCCCTCCTGAGACAGCCATGCAGCCTGACAGGTATTCCTCAGTTGCCGTCTGTGGCTGAGTGTTGGCACAAAGCATCACCCTCAGTAATGCACTTGGAGCACGGGGACACTGTGTCTGAACCTCCTGAGAGGGCATGAAGTGTGGCAGCCAGGGAAAAGGATGCAACAATCAATAAGTGCATGATTTTTAATCAGTTCAGTATGTGACCAGTGTCTGCAGGAAATCTGTTCTCAATTGTTCCTTATGAAAGACAAATGACAAGCTGTTTTCCAGGCATAAACCTCTGCCTTTCTTCTCCAGAATGCCAAGACAATTATTTGTGGTATTATTTTTTTCCCTCGCTTTCTTTCCTTTTCTTAAAGGGTTGTCCCACACACATGGAAACTCCTCGTTTCCAAAGCATTTACAGTGGCAGGAGTTAATAAATAGAGTGTTGCACTATTAAATAACAACAAGCTCAAATGCAGCGAGGAGAGGAAGGCCTCCCCACTGCTCAGTAATGCTTTGATTCAAACCAAAGCAAAAGAAGAACAGGCAGGGAAATTTTCAGTTTCAAAGCAGGCCCATCTGTTGTTATCTCGCCCCATGTTATGGCAAAGTGCATTGTGCATCCATAGAATTTTCCAGGCCCCACACAAGGTGCAAGGTCCTGAGAAGAGAGAACTAGAGGTGACACGTTTAGCACCAAAAGATGAGCAACAAAGAGAGCAAAACAGACCTTTCATTTCTGGAGGGATTGCTCTGAGGCTGGCTTTAAATCCTTCTGAGAAGTAGCAGACTTGCTTGCCCCACTGGCAAATGCCTACACTGGATCTGTGTCAACAGCCAGTGCCTCCTGTGGAGACCTTGAACACTCAGATCTGTTAATTCATCTTCCATTTGCTGCTCCTGCAGGATCCTCACACTGATTGGGAAATTCCTCCTGTTCAGTATTTCTGTTCAGTATTTCAAGCTCTTTGTGTAAATCTGCAAATCCAGAAAGTTAAATGCCAAGAAAAAAGAACCAGATACTCCCTTTCAGTCCCAGAAAGCTACCACAGGCAGAGGCAGCCATAGTCGTCTCCTGCTACATTTCAGAGAAGGTTAAGAGATGCATCTTGTTATGCCAGTGCTGGTCAGATGGCTCTTGACTGTACCAAGGCTTTAGCATGCTGGCTCAGGAGGTGGATAGAAGGACTTTCACAACTCTGGTTTTCATACACTTTCTGTCTCTGCCAGTCTCCACAGCAGCTCTGTTCCTCCCAAGGGGGTTGCTTTTAAGGTCCATCTTTCCTAGGGAAATGATCTAGAAATCTGAATAAACTGGGACACACCAGCGTCTTGAAAGCTCAGGAGAGATCTGTTATGGCCAGCTCTGGCAGTGTCCTTTTGGGCATTGGTGGAAATATCCCCCAAAACAACTGATGCCATGCTTTGTGCTTCAGTATTCTCATTATTTTTTCCATGGAGCAGAGTTTTCTAGGCCACAGTAAAGGTGTCCTTGGTCCCACAGTAGGGAACAGGCTACTGGCAGCCACCAAGACCTTGATGACAAGGAGCGCATGATATCAGAGAAGGTCTTAAGAGGATGCCACATAAACAGCTTTTCTTGCAGCTCTCAGACTATTCACAATTATCAAGTAAAGGCCAGATTCTGGTCTTTTCATCTAGGAGGAGAAAGACTTCACTAAAGCTCCTTTTTATAGGTACTGATACAGTTAAAAGCAAATCTCTACCACCCAGTCCTAAATTATGCTAAATTGGCACTAACCTGAGCTGCAGTGGCCACTATGTAATCAGACAGAACAAGAGCTTGCCCAGGAACAAACACTGGTTTTCTTAATTCCCGTTCTTCAACTCTGAAGAAGCTGAAGCACCTGGTAGGTGCTTAAGAGGCTATTGTTCAAGCTGAACAGAGCCATCAGGACCTGGCCCCAGAAGAAACAATCTAGGAAATCACACCTGGCTTTGCAAAGTAAATTTTGAGATTGAAATGAAGCATGATTGCATCAGTAATTGAGAAATGGGCAGACAGACTTTTGATAGGAAGTATGATTTTTCTCTTGTTTTAAATGTGGGATGAACACATCGTCTCAATTGGATTATACTTATGTCCTAAGAAGCTTGCATACATAATCACACTACAGCCACAACTGACTCTTTTTACATCCAGCTACTATTTTTTTTCCCTGATTTTGGTAACTGTTCCTTTTGTTTTCCTTTATTTGCCATCAAATGGTGCTCTGGAGACCATTTCATAACCACTAGTGATTTCTCACTGTGTGGAGGGGTGGTGCACACTCACAGCGACCAGCAAACACTGATCTACAAACCAGCGCATAATGGAAGACCAGCCTGAGTGCAACAGTCTCTAATTTAGTGTCTAACAAAAATGTCCAGGAGAAATTAGCTTTTTGGGGGAGCGATAGCAACGTGACCTTATCTCCATAGAGGCATAACCTGTCTTAGCCGTGTCAATGGTTCTGTTACATTATTAAGAGGTGAAACCTGCATGTGGACCTCTGAGGGGCGAAAGGGTTGGGGAACGCAAGAGGGGCAGGACTGATGTGAACCCATCTTCCAGATCCCCATGGGGAGATATGCATCAGGGAGACTTGGCCAGAAGGGAAAGTGAACACATACCCCGGGGACATGCTGCAGAATGAGTGCTCCTCTAGACATTTCAGACAGGCTGCTGAAAGCAGGCAGCAGCCATTTCTTGCCTGTGCAAGTTCGTTCCTACTCCTGCTACATGCACACACACCCACGCAGGGCAGGGAGTGTAAATCAAAAAATCTGAAGCAGTGAAACAGGTCTGTAGCTGCAGGGTTAGTGTTTTCTCTTTGAACAAGGGCTGAAATTAAAGACAGACACACTAATCACATCATTCATTTCCTGTCTTTTTACCTCTAGATGTTCACTTAAACATACAGAGAGAGTGTGCACACAGGAAGACAAAAGCTTTTAACCTATAACAGCCTGATAGTGAGAATTATCAACACTGCTCAGAAAAAAACAATATGGACATGCTACACCCAAAAACACAGTCATGAGCTGTGAAAACAACCTTTAAATGATGAGATACGAATAATCAAGTAAAATAAAGCAGAGGGATGGAGGCACAGACACACAGATAAATAGGTAAACAAGGGTCTGTGTCTCCAGATGTAGTTAGGCAATTAACTCTCAAAGAAACCAAAAGACATAATTCAAATGAATACCTTGGAGAATCTAAGTTTATATCAACGGAAAGAACTACAGTGAGATTTGGCATGAATTCCTCGCCCTATTAAAAATAATAAGGTCCAGGTCCCTCCCAGACCCATCATTTCTTTCATCGTTCTGAGATGCGTATTTCCGTACTTTCTGGGCATTATAGGCTTTTCCAAAATTGATTGGCATTAACCATCTGGGCCAGATTTTCAGAGGAATTTTGTCTCCTGTGAGACAGGGAGCAGATTGCATGTCACAGTGCTCCTGGAGGGTACTGAGATGGTTTGAAAATCTGGCCACAAGTGACACAAGAGAAGCAGCTGGTTGCTGAGCACTTAGAAATGTGATTCTAAGACCTTGCAAAAACCTGGATAAGGCATTTGGAAGTGCATGCAATCAACATCATCTTTTGATTTGGGATTTTTTGCAAACCTAGTTGTTAACGCAGAGAAATACCTTCACTGCATTAGGTTTTTGTCATCAATGCCTCCATGTCTACATCTCTGTTTGTCTGTCACCAGCCTACTTTCCAATTACAGTGTAAGAGTCTGCAAGATCACCCTGTACTCGAATTTCTCATCTTCATCCCAGTAAAAACAATAGGGCTAATTGCAGGAAAAGCCTTTGAACTAAGTGGTTTCACCCCTTTACAATTCAGAAAACCCACAGATATCTTAGATGAAGGCCTAACCCCAAATGTGTTGGGTTGTTTCTTTTCCAAAATTGTTGATTTATAAAGAAGGGGGAAAATTTACATCCAGAAAGAAAGTAGGAGAAGGTTATTCAGGGTGGGAGGCAGAAAGGAAGGCAAGCTAGGCACAGAACAGGCCAGCTATTTTTCCTCTTTTATTTCAAAACTCCCTGCCAATATGCTGGCTGTGCCATCTGGCATCCGTGATAAATTTGACTATGTGTAATTGCAAGCTGCAGAGAATTTTAGAGAGGCTGAAAATTTCTCTGTCTAGGTTCTTAGGTAGCTATTATCACTGTAATCGTTGAATACAGGAAAGCAAAATTTTCTTTTTTTCATACTCTCCTGGAATGAAAAGCTCTTCAGTCACTTACTGTCTTTTTCACTTTAGTTTGTTTCATTTGAACAGCAAAGCAAAGGTGATGTTAGTTCCCTCCCCATCCTCCATGAATATTTCATGTAATTTTAAAATTGTAATTTTAGAGAGACAGAGAACATAAAATTAATCTATTTCTAAAAGAATTCCCCACTGTAGATTTGTAAATGAGGGAAGAATTTTAAACTTTGAATTTACATTTCAACTTTTCTTCATTTCTTTTTGCTTCATGTTCTCTTTACACATTTCATTTTGAGAGATGAACTTCCATCAGTCAGTTTCAGTCCTATTTCTAACTATTTAAACTACTTTCTGCTTTTCTTGTATTTTTTTTACATTTCTGGATTATGAGACTTTCTTTCGTCAGTAAAGCAAAGCAGAAGCAGTGAAGAAGTATTCAAAGCAGGCCTTGCCAAATCCTTTTCCATATGTATGGTTGCTGTTATTTTTTGCTTCTTAGAATTTACATTTGCCCAGACAAGTGAGAAATACGTTATTAATCATTAGGTCAGGTGAAGGAGGCAGATGGGATACTGTTTAGGCATTCCTGTGACGTAGAGAGGAGCTGGACCCCACAAAGCTCTTACATGCTTTACAGCTACCTGGGGATGCTCTTATTTACCCTGTTTGGCCATGACCCCTATTGGATCATCCACTGGCTCCATGCACTTAGAGCACGCTGCGTTCAGGTCACATCTCTCCCCATCCCAACACACCTCTCTGCTCCGGAGTTAAGTGGATAGTGGTGAACATATTAGTTCTGCACCACCTGCCAGTCTCTGCCATGCCAGAAAAATTATCACTGAACCGGTTCTGGATGCTTTCCAGGTCTTGTGGGCAAAAGGGCAGGACACCAGGGAGGCAGTGCCATCCCAGGACACAACACACAGACAAACCAGGGCACACTGCTTCATGAGCAGCGAGGAAGCCTTTGCACTGTTCCACTGACCCTTTTTTCCCTTTGCAATTCCCTCCCCAAATTACATAAGCATGGGGAGGTGGCCGTGCTTCCGTGTCACACAGTCCATTTGCTTCCTTCTGTACGTGGAACAAAACTGACCGCGGTCTCAGCCCCACGGGTGCGTTTGCTCCGGTGTTCCCGCTGCCCTCGGTGCAGTGTGTGTGTCTGACTCCTGGGCTGCACCTCAGGCAATGCACCCCAGCAGCCGAAACGGGGGAAATTCAGCCTAAATGTGTGAAGAGATATCCATGAGTGACATCAAGAGCGTGCGGGGTAGAAGCTGTGGGTAGACTGTCTAAAGTAACAATGGGAAAAGAACAACTAAACATTATGTATTGCAAACAGTAAGACATCCAGGCAGGATGGATGCATTAGCAACAGGTCCATAACCTGCAACTGTGCCATAGAAATGCTATTGCACCAGCAGATCCCAACCAGCCTTTCACCTCCTGCCTCTGCTTGCCAAGCACTCATCTGGTTGCTCTTCAGCTTATTTCAGGGAAGGGAGCCGAGCTACTTCAAATAGTATATCACTGCTAGCTTAATTTGTTTTGATTGAAGGTCATTAAGGAGTGACCACACCAGAAGCTCAGCCACAGCCAAAGGGCAGTAAGGACCAGCTGGCAGATGGTGGAGATGTTTTCTTTTTCAGCCTTCACAGTTGGTGGCAGAAAAAGTTGTGTCAGTCCCACTCAGAGAGGTGGTTCAGATCCAGGGCTGCACTTATTCAGTCCCTTCCCTTAATATCTTGATAGGTCAACCTTTCTCTGCTTTCTCAGTGTTACTACGCAGAGATACAAACAGCAAACATCTTCCTCTGAAATAATTTGTGTGTTGGAGAGAGGAAAACTCTGAAAAGGGGGGAGGGCTATATTTTCCAGGGAAGTAAAGACTGTGTTATGAGTCCTGGAGAAGGTGAAGGAGCCATGAAGCCAAATTGGGTGTGCCAGGCAAGGGCACCAGCAACCAGCAACCTGGAGTTAATGAAGTATCAGCTCTGCATGTGCTCACATCTCTTTGGACTTTGATCTTGGTGCTGCAACCAGCTGTGCACAACAGCAGGACTGGGTGATGCACAAGGGGCTGCTGCATTCAGCACCAACCCTGTCCAGAGCATGCAGAGCCAACCACAAACTAATGTGTGAGGTCCACAGCTCTATCTAGCTCCTCATGCAAAGGCCAGTGGACATGGGCAATGCAGAAAGCACCCAGGTCCTCAGCTGCACTTGTGAAGGCACATGTTTTAAGTGCAAGCATAACCCCTGCTCCTGAACTCCCATAGCAAACCCTTAGCCTTGGGGAACACACTCAGAAACCATCACACACCCTCTGTGAGGAAAAGTCAGTATCTAGTTCAAACAATGTCACTGTCTCACTGCTGATAAAACAGACACAGAAGTCAGGACTGGTTTAACAGCCTCCTTCCTCAGAAGTTCCCAACCATCAAATTTCAAGGGTTGCTCCTTTGATCTCAGAAGCACTAGCAAGATGTTTTTCTTTTTTTTTTTTTTTTTTCTTTCCTTTTCCTTTCTTATTTTAATTTCACTTGCCTGCCACGGCACAATACCTAACCCTGCGTAGCTGAGAAGACTACCCTGAGCTACTCTGGATTGTTTTTGTTTCTAGCTAGTCTCTAATTATTCTAGTATTGCAGAAGGGGGGAAGGGAGAGGGAGGATGGAGTTTGAGCATCTCACTAAGTGAAAATGAGAAAACTAAGAGGAAAAAAGAAATTGGTACAGTTTGTAATTGTTTTTGTTCTTCAATCACTCAGGAAATAAATTGCTGTAGAAAAAAAAAAGGGTGTCTTTGAACATCCAAAGCAGAAGAGAGCCAATAAAGGCACTGCTTTTCTTTGAAAAGCAGCCCCTTTTTCCTCAGCCCATTTCCATTCCTTCTCATTAGTTCAGATAACTCTCGTAACGCTAATTCATTAGGCTCTTCCAGGATTATTTCCCTTCAAACAGCTGCTGAGAAAATAGAAATAATCTCCTTGTGGCTGATTGAGCCCGAGATTGCGACTGCCAACAATACATCTCCTGCCGGCGCCGTGGGGAGGTGCCAGGTCTCAGCCCCGGGTGGCTGTTTGATGTTCAGAAGAACAGAGGGAATGAGGGCAGGAAAACTGATTTGGGCTGAGTTTTATGGCTTGCATTTATTTCATTTATAATTGGTAGCTGTGATTTAAGGGGGAATCCGTCTTTGACTGAAAGCACAGTCTCTCCTAATAGTACTGCGAATGGTTTCTTAGAGGGGGAGGTTTAAATGGATCCTAGACTGTGAGGGCTTTTCCCTCATTTTTCCCCTTTCACCAGCATCTCACAGCTGCAATACCTGTGGGTACCATTTTGCTGCCTGGGAGATGGCTATTGCCCAGTGGCTATTTTCAGTTCCTCAGCGCCCCTCTTGCCCTGGGAGGCTTTGGTCCTAGGTAGGCAGCTCATCTGCAGTCAGGGTGAGGTGTTTTGCATCCACTTTCAAACTGAGGACCTCAGCTAATGCAAATTAGGAGAAGAGAGAGGATTAAAAATGCTACTTTTTAAGGTTTTTTCTTTCTCTGCTTTCCAAAGACCTGAAAGCAGTATCAAAAAGCCTTTCTGGTAACTCAGCATAGAGGAGCAAGGGCAATCAGGGCTGCAGAGGATTCTTTACCTCATATGACTGCAGCACACTTTATGGGCAGAAAAGGGATAGAGAAGACCCTAAATCAACATCATTCTTTTTTTTTTTTTTCTGACTCTGTCCCTGGATTGTATAGAAAGCCCTCAATCCTAGAAGCAACAGAGAAGAAATGAGGTGATACATTATATAGCTCTTCTTTTTAATTCAATGGGAAATGGACCACGGTGTGACTTAGAGGATCCAGCCATGGTCTTTTTTACCTTGGGCTTAATGCCCAGCTCTCAGTCAGGTTCTGCAAGCCCCAGTTTCCCCAGCTGCGAAAAACACCAACCAAACAAATAAAAGCAGAGAAGAATACACAATGTTATGTATCAGCAGCAGTACAGATCAGGTGCTTTTAGCATGTAAGGTGGTGCATAAGATCATGCATGCTCACAAATTTCCTATGAAACCTGCTCAGTCCTCCGCGGCAGAGCGTAGCCCCCAGAGTCTGTCGTGTGGAGCAGCCCAGGTGCTGCTCAGGGCTGGGTAAGAGAGGCAGGTTAAGATGAAGGAATACAGCCCTTTGGTTCTTGGAGAGAATGGGGATCATTTTTCTGCAGGCGTTTTTCACTTTTCTACCCCATCTTCTTGCTTTCTTCATAATGAGAACATCCAATACCAAGCATCATGTAAGGATCTTGTGGCTGTGTAAATGCCAAGATCCTTTTATTCCTCACTTGCCAGCCCTTCACGGGTTTTCTGGTGCATCATTGCATTTTGTGGAGCTGTTTCCAGCTCTTTTCTGGCTGTTGCAGAGCACAAGACAGATTATCAAGTATTCAAAATAGCACAAAAGGTGTCATTAGTCAGCCAGATATTTCATTATGATCCCACATACCTTCTACCTATTTAAGGAAGCAGAAACACACACATCCATATTCACAGGCTTTTTCAGACACGTACCAAACAACCAAATGACCAGAGGATCCTAGCACTTGAATAAGAATATCTTCCTTCCTTCCGCCTCGCCGTTCATTCATCCCCCATCTCCCCCAAAAAGGTAAAAATAGCCCACCATGTGAGCTGCAATTTGATGTGAGGTTTCCAGCAGCTATGGGGATGTGCAGACAGCAGCCGGGTAGCCTAGCAACAGGATGCAGCTATTTGAGGCTAGTCCAGACAAAAAGCAGAGGAGGACTCATTTTCCTTGGGGTGAGGGCAGTAGCAGGATGGAGACACGTTCTCCCTCCATCCCCAAACAGCAGGCTGTACCCAGGGCTGTGGCTGCTTTTATACCTCTGTTCTGCTGCTGATTGTTCTATGGGACAGCAGGACTTGCAGTTTGTCTGCATGAATGTCAGGGTACTGATGTCCCACTTGTGTTAGTGAGGTGGAATGCAAGACCTGAAAGGAGTTAGGGCTGGGAAGGAGGCAGTTACACCTAAAGAAAAATGCCTTATTTTCAGAGCATCTCAAAATGGTTGCTCTATGCTCTGTGTTATCAGGAGAGTTTGCCTTTAATCACATCCCTCACACATACAGAGCAACGATTCACATGATGGCTAGAGGGAATCTTCTGCAATTTATGGTCTCAGGCTGCATCCTCACAACCCGTGGGGATTTTGCTGGAAGCCTCAGTGGTGCTCCATCAAGCCCTTGCACCGCATTCTGACAGGACTGCCCTTTCAAACTGACTGCCCGGCAACTATTCAGTGTCCCTTAAATCATACCTGGCCCTTCTTTCAAATGATCAGCTCTTCAAGCCTGCAACAGAGGTGGCATTACCCACCACCTCAGCCTGGGAGGTGGATGAAGGCTGGAGCTTTTCCTGTGACCCTGGTGGTTGACCTTCAGTCAGCTGTTTGATCTTGCCAGGTTTCAGTTTTGCCATTTGTGAAGGAGGAACAATGATATTTACCTCACTTGATGAGGCATTCCGCGAGCTAGACGTGAAAAAACACCTATAAAAATGCAAAGCATGACTGTGATTTACTTAACAGGTTTTCCACCCCAGTCCTCAGCCCCTTCATTACCAAGATTGACAACTGTGCCGAATGCAGAAGGAGACAACATGTGAGTTTCCTGAAATGAATCTGAGCTGGCTCTGAGGCAGCACAAAAGCAGGTTCAGCACATTAGCAAAGGGATGCCCCTGTTCAAATGAGGCACCTTCATCCCCAGATATAATTCTGCAGGGAGGAGAGCAGGGGCTGGAATTAACAGCCCTGCTGACCCACCTCATCCCTTGTGACTACAAGGCACAATCTAGCACAAACCACAACCCAAATGTGCTGCAGGAGGGAGGGAGGGATGTGAACAGTGCAGCAGCATGAGAGCAGGAGAACCCATGACATGGCACAGGATTTCAAACCAAGGAGAGGGGTCCATTTCCAGACAGATCGGGCAATTTATCATTTTCACTGTCAATTAAAGTAGCCTGCTGTGGGGAAGACTTCACTGTCAGGATCAATAAGAGGCCTTCTTCCCTTTCCATCCTTACTGTGACCAGTTTTACACTCATCTAAATGCAAATCTGTTACCAGCCCCTAAGTGAAAGTCTCAAATAAAAGGAGCAAGAGAAGTCCATGGACAATGTACAGGTAACTGATATCCTAATGCCAACACTATTAATAACACCCCACATCAGCCCGTGTACTTTGGAGCTGAATCCTAGTGAACAGGATGAGAGGTCTTTTAAATGATCTATATACTCCTCACCAGGGACTCCCTTGCATTGATCTGTAAAGGTGGGCATTTCATTTCCATAATTTGTCTTGGATAGGTTTTTTCTCTGACTTCTCTAAATGTGTTTGCAGTCAGCTCTCATCCCTATTTCAAAATGTTTTTCAGCCCAGGCAGGAGAATTTGTAAAAGGCTTATATGTCTGTGCATATGTTTTGTGAGTGTCTTTAGCCAAAATCTTTCAATGCAGGCTGCTATTTTAAAGGTAAGTATTAAATTACATCAGGGTGAATTCTTTTCTTCACTTTAGTGCTAATACAGAAGACCAGGCTGTCATGGGCTGACATTCCCCAAGAAAAGAAAGGGAGTACCACTGAGTGACATGTTGTCCTTCCATTCCCACAAAGACCTCAGCACTTCTCTTCACATCTCTCTTCTTCTCTTCCTCCCTAACTCCTCCTCTCTACTGCTTTTGAATAGAATGGATGCAGTTCTCCATGCAAACGGCCAGTCCTGTGCCCTTCTCTTGAGAGCAGCCCTGACTTTCTGAAAAAGCAAACTCACCTCTTCTGACCTGTGGAATGGCTTCACCTATTTCATAAGAAGAGCCCAAAAAGCACTGAGGCAGACGACTCCACAGTCTGTTTCACCCTGATTTAACATCAGATTTTAGGTCTGAAATGTCATCAAGTTAAGCATATAAATGAACAAACTAGGTCCCAAGGCAGCAAAGCACTTAAGCATGCACTTTAAGCATATGAGTATTCTCTCTGACTGTGTACAGAAATACAGTTTTGGTGGGAAACATAATAATCTTCTTTGTCAGACTTGGGACTTAAATGCCCAAAATGTTAGTGTATAAACGAATCAGGAAAATGCATGCATAAATCATCACCTTTAAGCCTTTCCTGGGGAAATGTTTCAAGTATAGACACAATTACAGCAATTGTATGAGCATTTTACTCCTGCCAATGGGTTTGAAACTTGCTCAGAATCCAGGTGTTTCACCTTTTACTCTTTGTACTAACATCAACACACTGATGTCCAAAGGGATGTCTTCTACACATCCCTTGTTCTTGCTGGCGATTCAATTCTGCTGCAGCAGATCCTGAAGTCTTAAGTAAAACTGCAGTTTCATTCCCAGGGGATGGAGACTGAAATGCATTTCAGTAGTTTGCCTTTTCCATATTTAATGATTCCACAGTCTGTCTGGCAAATCTCTGCTAGGCTGGCACTGAGGTTTGGTTAAGTTAGGGAAGGTCTGGAGGTTCTCTACCTCATCCTTCTCCCAGAAAAGGGATTTGAGTTGCCTGAAGAATCTCATCCAGCAGCGGGATAGCACAGGGGATGATTTTGCTGATCCTTTCTACATCAGCAGTGTCATCTGAACCTGGGAGAAGCCCCACTGGTTTCTCCATCCCAGCCCCTTTGTTGACTTGCTGAAGAGCTGCACTGTGTTTCAATGCTGCCTCACCTACAGCATCCCCGAGCCCCCAGGGAAGAGCCTGCTCTTGTCCTGATCTCACCCACAACCAAGGCTAATATGCAGAGAGTTAACCTGAAGGGTTTTAACATCCCCACTCCCTACCTCCATCATGCCAGATTTGCTCTCTGTCTTTGTTTTCTAAGCCCCTGATTAGCAGCATTGCTTCTCCCCCCTTCACTTGCAGCCCTTCAGTCACTCGCCTGATAAAGCTGCCCCAAGCCCCCTTGTCCGCTCAGTTCTCTGACACACAGATTAGCCAACAGCTACAAATAAAGGCACCAGCTTTGCTTTTCTGCAAGGGATTAGTGTGCTTCCAGAAGAATATAAAATCCACAAGCCGGTCCCTTTGTTCTGCTCTACTTCATACACATGTGTTTTTGTAGAGCCTTATAAAAAAGAAATGGAAAAAAATAAAAAAAAAAAAGTGCTGGGGGTTGGAGGGAGAGGGGGAGGAAAAGAGACAGATTGCTTTGCTATTGCCTGGCATTATCTCCCCTCAGCTTTATCGGGGGTGGAGAGAAGGCAGCAGTGTCAAAGCAACAGTGGATTCTCTGGATGGTGCAGCCGCTCACTAAGCTGCGAGTCAGATGTTAATAATTATTTAGCAGTTGAGTGTGCAGAGAGATGGGGGGGGGGAGAAATTGAATTTACATGCATCACTACAGTGGCCTTTAAAAGTCTTAGCATGAAAAATGCATGACTGCCCGTGCATTATTTATTCAGCAATGAATAGAATTTCCCAAAGATCAGACTCACAGGTCAAGACTGACAAATTTGGCAGAATTAAGCATCGTGTCTATCAGTGCAACAGCATATATAAAGGGGAACAGTGCTTCAAAATATAAGGCATTGCTGCTTTGTTGCATAAACCTGGCTTTAGAAGGACGTGCAGGGTTTACCCCGACCAGTGCTCCCCTGCCAGCCTGTGTTTAGCAGGAGAGAGTCTTGTTTTTCCATTCATCGTGGATTCAGATTGGGTTCACTCCCTCTTTCCACAATGAAAAGCCTTTTAACACTAAATATCTGTGGCAGAATCTAGTCATTTTTATGCAGGAAGCACCATTTATTTCAGGTTTTCTTGTGTTTATTCTGTCATCAGCAAGGCAGCTTGAATACAACCTCGAGGCTCCCAACTGGCAAATGCCCCCCAGATTCTCCCAGTCTCTCTCTTTTTGCCTTTCCAATTGTAATTCTTGTTTGAAAATAATTTTGTGCAGTCTCTAGACCAGCTGCCTTCAGAATACCAATGAAGTACATCTGAGACAGCAACTCTATTTTCACTAGCTGGTCTGATCCAGCATTAGGCAGTGTGCAGACCCCACCGATGCGTGTTCCCCTCGCTATACACACAGATGCGCGTTCGTCGCTCCCGGAGCACCACTACCCCTACAGACTAAATTTCTAAGCAAAAATGTTGCTTCCTGACAGTGTATCTTAGGGGTGGGGGCACCAGCTGGACCGTGAAGCACGGGGAAAGCTCTGCGTGCAGAGCACCCAGCTCCAAGTTCCAGCCCAGTGTTGCCAAACCTTGTTAGTTAATGAATGGGAGAACATCTGGTCACTCTGTGGGCTCTTATTCTGGAAAGATAAATTGGAAATACTTGGAGTTCTCTCCCTGTCATGACTAGAAAGCCATGAAGACAGGCACACATCAGTTTTTTGCACAGTTCAGCAGATTATTAAAAAGGAGCACTTTTAACTTGTGTGCGTGTCTCCTTATGGAGACATTTGTTAACCCATTTGCCTTTGAATTCTGCTGAGGAGACCCTTGACATCAGAGAGGTGAGCTACAGGTTTTGAAGTCTTAAATACCTACCCGTTGCTTAGTAATGGGAGGAACAGGTCTGTAATCATTGTATTTTCCTTGCATGTATTGAGTTTTGACTGAGAAAAAGTGCCCCTCTTACAGCTGCTCCAGGGAATCTGTCCCAGAGGGACCCCATTGAAAAGAGTAGACAGATCCAGGCCACCCCAGCAGGCCATGAGAAGGAAAAGGTGTGAGGAAAGGAATGAGCTGGATGGAAATGGTCACAGTTTTCACAGCAAGAGATGAAACAAGGCAGACAAGCAAAACCAGGCAGGTGGGGAGTGAGAAGACAATTTGGGGAAAGGGGAGGCAAATGGTGCAAAGCGCTTCCAGGCTGAAGGAGCGCAGGCAAGTGCCTTCTTGTTTTGGCTCACTCCCATCATGTGTAAGGTTTTCTGACTCTGCACATGCTTTCATCTGTGGAAGGATGGAAAACACTGCTTGGAGTGAACCGATACTGCTGCCCTACAGGCTGTCTCTCTCCCGCAGGGACAGAGGGCTAACAGGACAGGTATTTCACAGCAAGGGACAGCAAACGTCTTGTGTGCCTTCACCAGGCTCCCTTCTTTGTGTGGAGGGGTCGTATCATAAGTCCTAGTTCTGCACTCAGAAAGAAAAGGAAAAATAGTATGAAACAGGTAAAAATCCTGCACACACCAAGAAAACTGTGGGGTTTATCAGCTTGGTACACTGCTATTCCTATATAACGTCAGTAAGATTCTCCCCACCACTATCACCCTCACAAGTGCCATAAGTGCGTAATACCCATCCTACAAGTACAGAAGCATCTCAGGAGCAATCTACTCCAGAGCTTGCTTGAAAATTGCTGTTTGCTGTAATGGTACCCAAGGGAGCACTGCTCTCTAATATTTGTTTAAAGCAGACTGGTAAAAGTAAAGTAATGTCCTTACTCTCCAAATGCAGGCTGTTCCCCCACAACATTTGGGCAAAATTGAATTGCTGGAAGAAAAGTAACAAACTGCTGTGTTCTGGAGTGAGGGATCCTAATCCAATCAACACATATAGGTAGAGAGGTGAAGCCTATGTAAGGTGGCAAATAATATCTACAGTTGGCATTTGGTATGATGCTTATAGCAAGGCTGCCTGCCTAGACACGGGCTGGGGTTTGGCCTGTTTTGTCACCTGATTAGGACTTTGTTTGGGTTTTGTGGTTAGGGTTTTTTTTAATAGATACATGGTCTTGTGAGAACCTCAGAAAAGGGAGAACACACCTGCAGTGGCAGTGTGTGACTTTGCCTCTTGCCAAAGCCAAAACGAGCAGAGGCACTTTGGGAATCTCAAACTCTAAATGCCTTTAGGAAGCTGTCCAGTGGGAAAGCGCTGTCAAGGTGATATCTCTTGACATGCACAGACTTCTGTAACGAAGCCAGTGGGAGAAACAGCAATGTAGGACTGCTTGAGAAAAGCTAGAGGCATTGAGTGTCTGACTGCCTCATACAGAGCAGTGGATGAGGTGATGGGAAGCCCTGAAATCACCCATGCAAGGTAGTAACCATGTGTGAATCTTAGCATTAATGTTTGTGAAGTGCTTTGAGATCCCAGCAGGGAAATTGCGCTACAGTGAAATATTAAACTACACAGATCCCTACAACCTCGCAGGCAATCACCAAGTGACCTCAGAGGCTTTTTGTTCTTCCCCAGCCTCTTAGCTTCTCTGTACAAACTATGGTTCGCTAGGTACAAGATTATCTGCAGTTCACTTGTAAGGAATATCTTCATACCACTTCCAGGAAGAGGGGGCAGATAATAGAATGTAAGGCAGAATCTTTTATTGCTCAAGTCATATTTATCATTAATTCAGCTACCGTTTACAGATGCAAAGAGAGAACTAAAGTGACTGTCCTTAAAAAATATAGTGGTTGAAATAATTCTAGGCATTGTTATTCCTATTGCACACTGTCGTGTTCATTGTTATCAGAATGGCTCTGTGAAATTGCTGTGGATGTACGAGGCTATTTTCATAATTCTCTTTTGACACACATTCTGGGCTGCTGCTTTTACAGTGGACTTTTGCTTCTTGCCTTTAATCATTTGCGTTGTATATTGCTTTCTCTGCATTCTCACCACAACAAGTAATCATCCCAGAGCAGGGATATATCTCTCCTGAATTCAGTACACATTCCAGGCAGGTGTGGACTCACGAATTCTCAGTGTGCCTCAGTTTATCCCTATGGACTGCAACCATTTCAAAAACATTCAATGTTGCACCCACAGCTTATCCAGGGTTCTTTCAGAGTTGCATTATATTAGGTTATGTCTGATCACAAACTCCTGAAAACCAACTTTTGGGGGAATACTTCTTACAACACTTTGTGATTGCTGTAATAACTTCCATATGAAGATCTTAAAGTGTACATTACCAAATGAGGTTTGTGACACTCATTGGAGATTTAGAAATATTATTATTCCCACTTTATGGGTAGGGAATTTAGGTAATGAGGAAGAAGGGTGACATATCTAAGGTTGTGCTGGAACTATGTTAGAGAGAATAGGATAACATGAAATCAAATACAACTCTGAACTAAATCTCGCTTTGTTAATTTAAACTCTGAATGATGCATCCTTCTTATCCAGAAGGCAGTACATAGACATACCACCTCTGGGGCTTTTTTTCTGAGGGTCAAAAGGGCTGTGAGCCCTCATGTTGAGCTTGGTCAGAGTTCTACATCTTGACTACTGAAAGTCTAGAAACTCAGAAATTAGTTTTCTTTATTTGAAACTGTAATTTCTAATGTAAAGCAAACTTAGTCATATCAAAAATGTTTCCTTTGCCCATTTAGTGAGATGAGTATGTTGTGTCTCTGCTGCCCCAGAAAGCTGGGGCTACCTGCACAGCTGCCCTTTTGATTTCTAGAGGCCTGAGAGCTTGGTTGTGTCCCTGTAACTAGCGTGAATTAGAGGACTGTAATTTCAGAGCTATTCCTTATGTGTCCACCTCTTCCTAACCTTTAATTATGCCTTCATGCTCACTCTTGCAGTCTCTGTAATTGACCACAAATTTAGTTGTGTGGTCCAAATCGAAGGCAAAGGCACGTAAGTGTATTAAGGTCAATCATCTTGTGCTACAGTTCTCCTGCAAAGTGAGCTGCTTCTGGTAAACCATATTATTAAACAGGAGGTTATTCAATGCTAAAGTTGCTTTAGTTGTGCTTTTTTGCTCAAAGTAACACTAACAGGTCATTGGCATCAGAGAGGATTGCACTGGTGGGGACAATACAGCAGCCAAATCTCCTTGCATGCCTGTGATCAGGGTTTGAAATTCATTAAAAAGGGATAGATGCTGGTGGACTATGGTTTTTATCTGCTTTACAGCCAGTTTTTCTGGAGGGTCTAACAGCTGAACCTATCAAAGTTCTGCAATATTAATTATGTCATCTAATACACTGTCGAATTAGTATGCATTTCACAAATTAAAATGGAGCCCTGAAAGTTCAGTTTGTCTAAAGCCAGTCTGAACATCAGTGGCAAAAGATCATAAAAGCTAGAAAGGGGGAAAGCCTGTGAGAATGTGTCTGTTAATGAAGGATTAGTTTTAAAGAAGAATAGGCTGAACTGTATGCAGTAGAGGTTTTAAAATCCCATTTAAAAAAAATTGCTTTTAAAAAATGAGTGATTTTTGTATGGTGCTAACTGGGAAATCAATCTGTACCCTTGTTTTATATCAAAAAAAGTGCCATAGAAATAAAAACATCTATATTAACACGGGGAACTGTGTCGGGTAGAGCAATTAGGGAACTTCTTGATCTGTGAAAGACAAATACTACCTTCTATATAGCAGTACAGATTTCAACAGCTAACAGGGGATTTCTGAATTGCACAGTGTTTTCACGGCTGAATTTCCCAAGGAACAGCCAAACTGAAATAGATCCTTGTATTGAACAAGGCAAACAAACAAACAAAGACCAAAATCTCCAGAGCTGATGTTTTTCATCCCCAATAAGCCACAATTGGTGAGGAAGTTGTGTTCACACTTGACTTCGGGTGAATGGCCAGGTACGTGCTGGAGCCAGGCAAGAGATGGTGTTCCCAGCTGAATTGGGATCAATTACTCATTTGCACTGATTACAGATATTCTTCATCTCTGCTGTCATTTCAGATAGGTACCTGTTGTTGGAGTTACAGACTCTTCTGCTGTGTGTTCAAAGCTATTGCGGTGTGTGGCCGCAATATATTGTTTATATATCAGCTGATATATTGTTTATATATCAGCTAGAGGCACTGCAAGGTACAGCTGTATTGCCCACTGCACACCATTTCTCTGTGCTGTGAAGTATCACTCAGATTATTTTTTGTAATAAATATCACAGATGTGGGGAAAAGTGCACGTGGAAAATGGTCGCAGTTTTCATTCACGCAGCCTAATGCAGTGACTTTTAAGAGAGAGAGAAAGAAAGTGTATCACTGTGTCAAAGCTGAACTCGGTAGCAGAATTAGAAAATAATCGCAGTTTAAGAGAGAAATGCCTCAAATTCCAAGAATAAAGGGCACCTTATTACGAGCTGAAGGTCTATGAATAATCCATTACCTGGAATCTGCAGAGGATTCAATAGGAAAGGCATTGTTGTATTTCTTTTATACTTGCTGGAATTCAATTTCATTTTGTATTCTTCTCTGATGTTAAAATATTGATGTTTACATCACTACTACACCTGGATGCCAAAACTGGTAATGGGAAGACAGTGAGCTGCAGCTAACATGAAAATTAGGAGAAAAATAAGTTCTCTTCTAGGAGATTTATGGTTCCCAGTGGTTTTGTGGCGTGAGGTGGCTTGTACTGCTTGGGGAAGGAATCTTATATTTTTACAGCTCAGGATGGGAATCAGTTTAGGATTTTAGACCTCGACTAAAGTAGTCTTGCACTTTCTTTTCCAGTTTCTTACAGTCAATGTTTTTGGTCAGGAGAGTCCTTGAAGCTGCAGTGCTAGAAAGTGTCATCTTTCTGTCAGACCTGGAATAATTCAATTTCTGTGTGACACGCCTGACAACCTCTGCCAGGAGGTTGACAGGTGCCACAGGCAGGATAAGGCCCCTCATTACTGAGGTTCACCCCAGACACATCACAGCGGTCTGAGTCTGGACTCAGGCTTCCAGCTTTCCAAGGGACCCTGTTGCAAGGGGCTCTGCCCAACAAAAAGGAGACACCCCCGAGGACCCACAGTCAGCAGAGCATACACAGCACCCACGTTGACACTTCCTAAGCCTAAGCAACTGTGGGAATAGAGCACATCAATTCATCTCATCTTGATTTAAATCCGGGACTTCCAGATTCTCTTGATCACTTGTTCCACTGGTAAAGTGCCCTTGCTGCTAAAAAAAAAACCCCAAATTGTCACCATTTTATTTCTAATTTAACCTTCACTGAATTCAACTTAGAGCAATTTAATGTCTTTGTCTGTTAGAATAAAGAACCCTCTTGTATCAAATGTTCTCCCTATGTAGGTACTCACAAACTGTGATTAAATTGTCTCTTAATCTTCTTTCAATAAGCTTAATTGAACATCATAATATCAGTTGAATCTCCCAAAAAGGGCCATCTCTTGATAACTGATTTTCCGAAGACTCTTAAAGACACGGGAACAAGAAAAGTATCCCAGTTCCTTCCTCCTCTCCTCTTTTTTTTCTTCTGGTCTCTATTAAAAAAAAAACCAAAATACATAGCAAGGAATCTGTCTTCTGCCTGCTTAGTTGAAGCTCATTTCCAAGGCAGGTTGATGATACGACAAATCAAAATATTAAAAGTCCTCCATGGTGCCGAGGTGCTCTTGGCACTGAATTCAAAATTAGTCTGAATAATGAAAGACACGGAATAATTTCTGAGATGTGGGGATCGGAGATATCCTCCAAGATATCTTGGTAGAGCTATTAAATGGTAACTGGTTATCTATTATCACTTTCACAAATTATAATCGCTTTTTCCTCTTTATGGCTCTTCTAAGAGATTGCTATTTCTCTTCCCTGGCAGCAGGCGAGCTCCCTGCCAGGCGCTCCCTCTTCTTGCCCCAGCTGATGCTGCTGGTGGGCCAGTGGGCAGGATGGACAAAGCATCTTTCCCGGGGTGAGAGCTCCTCTGAAATCCTGAAGAGGAACCCACTGGAGAGGTTCCCACACTGCCAGTCTCCCCTGGCTGCTCACCCTGTCCGCCCCGGCACCTCCCCACCTCTGCCTGGGGTTCCTGGGCCAGGGACCATTCCCCTGGCTGCGCTGTCAGAGAGAGGTCCTCAATCTGCAGCACATGCCAGGAATAGAGCTGGAGTTACCATGTAATTCTGAGCTTTCTGATGTGGTGGTATTTTATGTTCCATTTCCTCTCACAGAGTCAAGGACTGGGAGGTGCTTTTTCTTCTTTTCCCCTGTGAGATCTTTGCAAAAGTCTCTCTTTTTTTCTGTTCACACTGTGAGCAGCACCAAGCCATCAAACACCAGGTGTTCCTGCCTCCATGTAATCCTAGGTTAAACGCCCAATACGATCTAAGGGTATGTAAACAGCTGCCCCTCCTGGAGCAGCAAGAGGTCTTCCATTCCCCAGACAGCTAAGAAAGCTCAGCATACTAGAGCTTCCAAAATAATCTAAAACTTTTCAGACGTTTTATTGACACCTTAGAAATAGAGGTGTATAAATGGGTACAGCAGTGATAACCAGTCCCTCATCGTGCTGCTTAAAGCACTCGCAAGAATCAATGCTACAAAAATGTCCCCAGCCCAGCTGGGGGGCTCTGAGCTCACCATGCATGAATACAGCTAGTGCAGACATCCTCCTCTCCTCTTAGAAGTCTTTTAAATGTTAATTTTTTTATTATTATTATTATTATTTTAAACTTGAAAAGATATAATCTGAGCCTGCCACAATGCAAGAGGTGTTTCAATCAAGAAACTGGGGATGTCCCTCCAGAGTTGCCTTGTGCAAGTGTCAGCAATGCTGTGAAGCACTGCCAGTGAAAAAAACAAACACAAAACATAGAAAATGAGCAATGGTGAACTAAAGCTTGGATGTCAACGTTGCTTCGCCGTTTCTTCCACTGCCTTTGTCAGTCATTTTGGCAACATGGCAAACGCTACAGCGTTAGTCTGTATGCGGAGTCGCACCCCCTCTTACACGTCTATGCCTGATTTGAACACGTTCTCTGAGAATCTGCTTCCCTGTGAATCCCTGCACATACATCCTCCTGCTTCAGCCATGGGCAGGATCAGAAATAGTATCTGTGTGACAGCTCTGAACAGATGGAAAATACTTGTGTCAATGTCTCAATTATTAAGCTTCTGTGTATTCCCAGTGATTGCTGCCATGCTCTAAAAGAGCTAAATACGTGCACTCAGCCTTTCAGCTAGACTTCCAGGTGTGCCTGGGTTTTGAGTTCTTAGTTCTGCAGAGCATTACTTAGAGTAGCTGATCCATCGTAGTTATTGGTATTTTCACTTTGACATCTTATCTCCTTCCTAAATCTCTAACATAAATGTACCCCCAAACAAGTGTCTCTTGCGCTTCTACTGCCATTTTTGTGTACTACCAGAGGGGATGCTGTGAGCCATCACCAAAATAAAACATTAATTGCAAGTAGGTGTTTTCAGTGCAAAAGCTTCAATGGAAAAAAAGGTACTTTGGTTGCCAGTTGGAGTCCGTGGAACTGCAAGCCTCTGGGTCTTACATCTGTGTAGCCCCAGGTGGCTTTGAGGGGAGGCTTCAGAGTTGTGCACATACACAGACAGAGCAGAGCACATAATCCTATAATCTGGTTATATCTGGTGCTTACTTGGCAAGGAATTGCCTGCATTAAAACGGTTGCCAGGTCAGTGAAACTCCACAGTATTTGGTGCATATGTAGAAGAAACCCAGAGGATGTCAGTGAAACTCCTCTTGAGTTCCATGGTAGGGCTGTGCTTAACTGGGCCTTACATTGGAAAAACATCCATAAGCATTCAAAAAATCAAAGATGTATTGCTCTGAATATCTTAAGAATATTTAGAATAAATTTCAGGAACACATGGTCACTGCACATTGGTTTCCTTTTTTTTCTTGCTAATACGTTTCTCATTGCCCATTCATCTTTTAATTAACAAACCCAATGGGATAAATCATTGTTTCCAGCAGCTTACTGTATAGTTCCTGGGACAATGGCCTGGAACCTCAGTACAGGACTGTTTATCAGCTATTTCCCATGCTCTGGCAGCCAAGTAAAGATCCCTGGAAAGTGTTGCTGTTGGTGTTCAGTAAAGTTGTTGCCCACTTCTTGGTATGCTATAAACTCTGAATTACCCATGCAGTGCCTGGCTACGCTGTTGGACCTGGCAGGAGGCTGTTATGGCTTCGCTCCTCAGCCACAGCTATGGGGATATTGATTATTTATGCCCCAGCTGCCTTAAAACTAAAGCAGTTGAGAGAAAAGCAGCATTCCCAGGAAAATGGCTGAAGAGGGTCCAACTTGCGGTTCTTTCACACTGTGAGTCTCCATCAGGAAGAAGATATTTGAATCTATTATTCTTAAGGGAAGTATTAATCACAAGCTTAACTCTAAACAAGCTTAAAAGGTTTGCTGGATTTTCTAGCTGAGGGGAAAAAAGAATGTGGGAGGAAAGAAAACAACATAGAGGAGTCTAAAATAATAAAAGAGAAAGCAAAAAAAATGAAGACACACAGAAGAAATAGAGAGCTTCAAGGAAGAATAAAAAAAAAGTATTAAGTTGGGAGGGGAAAAGGGAGAATTCAAACAAAGTTGAAGAGAACTAAGAGCAGCACAGGCCAAAAAAACCCCCACCCCACCCCTCCTCAAGTTTGGAATGAAAAATCAAAGACAATATACCCCTGTCTTAAACTTGAGTTAATATTCTAGTGAGACAGAAGAAATTATTTGTACTCTGCAGCGCACTTCTTGTTTTCCTGACACATGACTGGAATGGTTACTATAGTAGTAGTAGTGGTAGTATTACAAGGGGTAGTTGGTTTCTGGGGCAGTGCTAACAAAACCAGCTCTATCCTTTCCATTTCTCCTTCATCCTCTGCTTCTGCGAGATGAATGTGAATGAGACCAGTGCTCCCACCCTGGCAGTCACACTCGCAGCGTGGTGAGATGTGAGTGACCCCAGGCACCTGCGGCTGTTGGGGGGGGTGAGGGCAGCGATGCATCGGTGCCCTTACCCATGCTGCAGGGAGTGAGCACTGGGCAGCAGAGGCTGCCCCTGCCTGTGCTGCTCCTGCTCAGCCAGCTCAAGATGGATGCTAAAAATGCCATCTGAGAGGAGGATGTGCTGCAATATGCTGCCATACGCGGTGCTAGAGCTTATGCCACGCTGCAGAGCAGCAGCATACGTCATATGTGCAAACCCAAAGTGCAGGAACAAAAAATTTAGTAACAGGGTTCTTATGCCTTATGTTCAAATGCATTGCCAGGGTAGCACGTGCTGTGAGGCAGTGGAAGTTGCATGGATGGGACGATCGGGGCTGTAGCAAGGGAGGAGCAGAGAAGCAGACACCCACCGTCTGTGAGGGACGATAACTCCTTGCTCTTAGTGGGACCCCAAATTGCCTTAGCAGCTGTATCCTACCTCAGCAAGATGCACTTCTGGTGATACACTCTAGAGCACAGAGAGAAGAGCTGCCTTTGCCCCTGCTGCTTGTAGAGGTGGGGGGGTGGGAGGGGAAGGAGACATTTATTCTAGGACAACAAAGTGCCTTATTATGGTCTTAGGTATATTCTGCTCCCTCACACAGCTTGCTGCTCAGCAATCCTTCACTGCAGGGAACTGCTGAGCTTTGGGACTCAAATCCTCATCCACAGCAAGTGCACCTGCTATTCATGCTTTTTACCGTGAGTCTGTGATGCCAAAAAGAACCATTGGAGTCAGAAGGAAAGGAAATTTTCACATCTTTTGCAGTTCTTTTTTTTATTTTGCCCTGCTGGTTCTCCTCAGTACATTTGGGCATCCCAGGCTGCCTTCACACTGGGGTTTATCTCCTTGGGCCAACATGAAAACTCAAAAGGCAGCAGCTTTAGTTGCAGTGGTTATGCCCAGGCTGGTTAGCACATCTCCCCTCTCACCCCAGAGGAGAAGGCAGTTCCCACAACCTGCAGGTAAAAGCAAACCAGGCTGTATGAGCCACTGAGGACAAGCTGACCATGGTGAGGGAGTGTGCAGGCTCCAGGCAGCAGAAAGCAGAGCTCATTTTGGGAGCTCAGAAACTGAGCAAGCCCCAAGTTAGTGGAGGCACAGACGTGGGTTCCCTGTAGACAGAGGGTTATATATGGTCCTCCAGTTGCTAGGCTGAAGGCTGGGGAATACAGGTGGTGAAACAGCAAGGGAGCTGAGTATATTCAGTTATTAGTCAAGGACCCCTGCTGCCTGACAGGCTGCAGTGCCACAGGCAGCGAGCTGCCTGCAGAAGGGAGGATGGAGGAGAGCAGGGACATAGTGAGGAGACCAGGAGAGGACAGCACAGTGCAGAGCCAGGGACCTCTGTTTCTGCAGGAACCTTCCCCTTCTGGTGTCATGCACGGTCTAAACACTGAGACACAATCGGGAAAGCAGCAAATACATGGAATAAGGACCTGTCCCCCAAAAGCCCTAGATCTGCCTGGAGCAGCCCCTACTCTCCCATCCCAGAGCACCAGTCAAGGTGGACAAAATCCCATGCAGGCTTTTTGCCTGGGGGAAGAAGCAGAGAAGGACGAAGGAAAACGTTCCTCTAAACCTTGCACACACGCGGCCAAGAATTTAATTGCATGCCATCTTTTGAGTCCGTCCCATTCCTCGCTCCCTCAGGGGCTTGCTGATTTCTTTACTCATTGAAACTAATCCCAGACACCTTGTTTGGATGGTTTAACTCCATGGCTGGCCCAGATGCCTGATGGCTTCTGCCAAGGTACTGTTTCATTCTAAAATTCATGTTTCATGACAGAAGACTCCCCATGATACGGATGATTCTACTCAATGAACAAGAGCAACTGGGAAATAAGGAGGACATATCCCCAGGAAAGAGAAGTGTCAGAAGGCTTGCAAAGCTAGAGGATTGCCTGTCACTGGATGTCTGTGTTCTCGGAGGATCTGTGTAGTGAAGATTAAGTTCTCCAAGTAAAACAGAAAGTGATGTCCAGAGGTGTCTCCCTTCCATTCCTGGGGCTCTGGGGTCATCCTTCCACAGCTGCTGGGAAATAGCATCTTGTGAGTGTCTGTGAACAGTGACAATCTGCAGATCACGGCATGAGGGCGTGGGTGTGTAATGTCAGAGATATGGCTAAAGACCCACAGTTAATCTTTGACATGAGAGCAGACCTGGGAGATTTTGGTGGTTTCTCATAGCATGTGGGGCTCTCAGAAGAAGAAGAAGGGGGTTGGAGTCCATCTGCTTTGCTGCTGTTTGTTTGAATGCAGTGTGGCTCAGAGGCTCTCATTCCTCACACCAGCACTGCTTTGGCTTTGATCACTGTACAATTTATGTACCATCAGTCCTCATCTCAGACTCTGCATGACTGCAAATTAAAAACCTGTAACAAATTTGTTCTCCCTTTGGGTTAGTAAATAGGAATTTCAGATCTGACTAAAGAAAAGAGCAACTTGGAGAATTTATCTTTGAGATTCATTAGTGAGCTCTTTCCAATCAATGGTTTGGGTTGATGCTTAGTTCTCAGCCTCCATGGAGCCCAGTGTACTTTGTGAAACTGGGTTTCTCTCGCACTACCAGTTTGTTCCTGGTGGAACTCATCCCCTACACAGTCAACGCACAGTCTTCACTACCATTCTGACATGGGCTTCACATTTTGCTGGAACATGGGAAAGCAAAGGAGGAGAACAAAAATGTTACCCGTGGACCAGGGAACATATGTGACCATTGCATTTGTCACAGCCGCTTAGAGAAGAGGGTGCTGTTTCCTTCACAACCATTGCAATATCCTTCACAGGTGGTTAATGCATTCTATCAGCTCATGAAAGAATAATTGGATAGCCACTTTTTTAAGCTGTATGTAACCAACCATATCAAGTTTATCACTAAATGTCACAGTTTATCATAATCTAATCACCAGAGAGCAAGATAAATGAGCATACTTGTCTCCA
Organism: Nycticryphes semicollaris; assembly: GCA_013400055.1. Classification (NCBI taxonomy): domain Eukaryota; kingdom Metazoa; phylum Chordata; class Aves; order Charadriiformes; family Rostratulidae; genus Nycticryphes; species Nycticryphes semicollaris. The sequence continues at coordinate 745,529 of VXBJ01001595.1, read as the reverse complement.
TCAATAAACGAGTGATTATTCAGACAATAACTAGGTTTATTTCCTTTATTTCCATAAATGTTTGAAGTCTTATGAAGATGCTCTGGAGAAAGGATTATTTATGTTGGCATCCAGACAGTATAGTGATAGGAGGTTTAGAAAAGCTAGAGAGAAATGTTCATTTAGAAATGATCCTAAAAGTCTTAATCATTTTCATTCTGCAGAAGGAAATTGGGACATCAGATTAGTTATCAGATTAAAAACGCACTGCCTGTTCCATATTGTAGCATGCGAGCCCAATGTACAATAGACACTGGAAAGCCACTAACAAGGAAAGAGCCAACATTTCTGCTTTAGTTTTTATTTTTAAGATAACAAGGCTGTTCTTCTGCCAACTGGCCCTTCCTCCGTGTCCCATTTTTGGAAGTTATGTAGTATCAAATACTGACATGTTACAGAAAACCACTCCATTGACAAAAGTAAAAACAGTTTGGACAAGCATCAGAAAAAAAATAACGTATAAAATATTGCCTCAAGTCTCCAGTATGTTCTAACATGAAGAAAGGTATAGCTTGTCCCCAGGGGGATGACAAACTGCATCTCTGATGGCTGAGCAAACCTAATGCCACACGACACCTGCGCACCCACCCGTGCCAGGAGGCAGGTGTGTGCTGTAGTATTTCATACAAACAGATGTCCTCAGCCAATGCACCAAGTTGCCTGTGCCTCTTGCGAGAAAATAGAGATGTCAGGAAAGGAAAACAATTTCCTCCATGATCCATTTGCCCTTGCAGCTATTCCTCATGCCTCCAGACTTAAGGGTGAACATCTGACGGCCACTCAGGCAGCAGCAGCAGCTCTGCGGTTGTGGGGAGGAAGCATATGAAGAAGAGCTGGAAAATATTTTTGTGACAAAAATAGTAATACATCAGCCTGAGTGAATGATAAGAGATAAGGACCCTTTTACCTCGCTCAAGTGGAAATACTAGTGACAGCAGACCAAGGAAGCTTTGCCAAATTTGGCCACCAGAGTCAGAGGGATGCTTGGAGTGCAGTCCTGGTTAGTGAATTCTTGCATTACCTTCAGAGAGCTATCAGTTTGAGAGCATTTCCCCTCAATTTTCTTGGAAATGCAGGGGAGATCCCATGAGAGAACTTCTCTGTGAGCTCCTCACCCATCTCAAGTGTGTATTCAGGATGACAGACTGAAATCCCTGGGTAGGGACCCAGGAGATCTGGCTTCAGTTCTTCCCTCTTCACAACTTTTCTCTCTCCTGCCCTGACCTTTGAAGGCACCACATCTCTATAGTTGCAAGTTCTCCAGCTTTATTGATAGGAAATAGCCAAAATTACTTTTCTCTATCCCTGCTCTGTTTTATCATATTACACATGCATGAAGTACCTAGCAACAAAAACCTGGATCTTTTCAGTGCTGCTGTATCATAACAAGAAGACACCTCTACTTATTTCCTTCTAAGCCTTCTGTGACTTTCTGCGACTCTACAGTCAACCTGGTTTCCAGCAGGCACTGAGGAAAGGCTTGTGCTGGAAAATAAGCAGAGCCATTGGTCTCTAAAAAAGAATTAAATGAGAACTAAAGAAAACTGAAATCTGGATTTTGAGCAGGTTTGCCACTTCACAACTGGGATCTATAGCCGCTGGAGATCTCCTTTGAAAATGTCCTTTAACCCCTTTAAAACATTGATTTTAAAGCTACTTTTAGCCTGACATTTCTGTAATACTTCACTGTGAAATATTTTCTTAACAGCTGCTGGCAGTTCATGGCTTCTTGGTGACCTAAATGCTGGTTTTTGTGCAACAGTGGCCTGCAAAGCAGCAAATGCTCTGGATGATTTTGCATTTCCTACAGCCTGGCTGTTGAAAAGAGGGGAGGGGAAAATAGCAACAGCAGGAGGCAGAAACTGGGGGATGGAAGGCAGGGGACAAGCTGGAGAAGATAGAGGGAGGGCAGGAAGCAGGGGTTTGGGAAGAGAGAGTTACATTCCAGACTTAGTGGGAACTGGGTAGCAAACGGTCCCTTGTCAGGGACAGAGGAGTGCCCTTGCTGCCTGTCGCTCCTGGCAGCAGGCTGCTGTGCTGCTCTCAGTGCCCATGCTGCAGAGGACATCACCCTGGCCATCAGCTGCTCAAGGCATCTCAATACCCCTCTAACGCCTCGGGCAGACCACTGCTTTCCATTCTGCAGCAGTTCTTCTGCAAACTGAGGTACCAGCCAGGTACTTTTCCACTTATTTAACTGAAATTCTACTAACTAGAACAAGAAGGCCAATAAGAACCCCATTTTGTTCAGCCCTCTCCATGTCCATAACAAGAAACAGAGCCTGCATTGTGGGGCATCTCACCTGGACAGGCGGGACAAAGAAGATGATTTTTCTCCCCCAAATTCCTTCATGCAAAATGAGCTCAATATCCATTTGATCTTCCCGGTGAACAATGCTTTTAAAAAAGGTGAACTGTGCTTTCTTCTTACCTTTTTCCATTACTGTTTACAACCATTTTCTACTGCATTTGCAAACTACTTCAAAAGCTTTCTTGGAATTCATACACCCCAGAGTCGTTTGGATGTAGTACAAACCAAGCAATCAAAAAAGGGGGGTGAAAAAAATTAAAAAAGAAAAAAAAAATCACTTGCAGGTTAATAAGATTTCAGACGGAAGAAAAAAGCAATAGCTCAGAGCCGCTGTGTGAGAAACTCTGAACCTATTTATTTCTGTTCTCTCACTTCTTATTTTAATGCATCACAGTTGAATTAGCCTTGGCAGAATTTACAGCCCTTGTGGTCTACTGGGTGTGCTAAGTCTTTAATGTCCCAAGTGGTCCTATGATCTGTTAATTACCTTATGGCATGCAAAGCTCTATAGGGCTATTTCTCTACAAGAATTCTTCGTCAGGATCAAATTAGTTCTGGGGACCCTTTTCTGTGTGATGTCGAGTGTCCTCAGCTCCGCGTGGGGAGTGTAAGGTCCTCTGCTCATTGCAGGATGCATTCAGCCCTTTGGCAGGATGAGACAGTGTGTGAAGTAAATGATCAAAGTGGCCCATTAGATAAATCCATGCTCTCATCGTTAACCATCCTGAAAGTTGCAGGAGAATGGTTTACATTTTTCATTTTGTGTTCCAAGCACCGTGATTAATTTTGACATTCCCTCTCTTTGTAAGGACAGTTCTGGTGTCTGGCTCTGGAGGGCTGAGCAGCAGGTACCAGCTGAACTGAGGCAGTAAAACATCCTCCCGTTTCTTCCTGACCCAGAGGAATTGTCGTAAGCACAGGGAGGTTTTCAGTGAATGGTATTTCTGTAATGGATGGCCCCATTCAAAGGCAATAGGTGAAAAGGCATTGCAACAAACAGTTCAGAGAGATTTGAGTTTTACCCATTTATACAGTATCTTTCATCCCTGCCTGGCAGAAATATCAGTTGATTAGAGCCACTCACTTTCCCATCCTTTAAACCCCATGCTCCAGCTTGCTTTTCTTCAGCCAAAACTATTTCCCATTACCTTCTGAAATAGTAAATTTCCACTTCTGCAAGTAGCAAAGATCCCCAGGTTCATGGTCCCCATGGCAGCAAGGTCTCCTGGGTGCTCCTTATGTCGTTACAAAGCTCAGTAAATGCAGAGTCTCTGTTAATAACATCACTGCAGCAATATTTCAGCTTTCTTTTCTGGCTATTCCCCTGTTCTGCACAGGGGAAACACATAAAGCTTCTGTTCCTGAGGACCGCTCCTTGGGGGAGGTTGTCACTGCATCCTCCACCCTGAGCATCTTTCTTCCCAGTCCCTGCCAAAGCAAAGCAACCTGGACTCTTTCTGGTGTCTGGCAGGGGCAGAGGTAAGCAGCAGCACTGTTCCCCTCCAGCCCTGGAGGTGACCATGCAGTGGCTCTCCTCTGGTCCTGCTCAGCTCACCACAGGGCAGCTGCCCGTGCTCCCCAGGGTAGCTTATGGGGCCCTGTGCTTACCCTTCTCATCCTCTTCCCTGTCAGTGGGAAACAGTCCCCATACTTCTGGTTTATAACACTGTTTTGTGCAACTAGAACATCTCTCCTCTGAGGATTTCAGAGCTGTGTATGATCCACAGGGACAGGGTCCCCACAAGATCACTGCTGAGGGAGGTAAACCTGGAGGTCCATCCATCAGACATTGCACGAGGCCAGATTTTCTAGAGGATGAGGAGAAGCTTCAGCTGGTGCAGTCCATCCCACCCTGCCCCATCCAGCTGCCCCCTCCATCCTTGGCTCCCTCCAGCCCAGCCAGCAGCTGCATCAGCCCCACCTCCTCATCTGGATTAAGAATCCAATTCAGCACCGGATTAAATACAAATTTGGTTAAGGCACAGGGGTAAGAATGCACTGTAGGGTTTTGCTGAGCCTGAAAGAGGATGCTTTTAAAAAGTCACTGTATTTAGGCCATGGGGAAAAAAACCCACCCACAAAACAGAGAAAAAAAAAAGGATTAAAAATAGGAATCAAGCTAAGCTGTCATTTCTTCCTATGTCTTATTCCTTCAAAAAAACATCCCTCATATCTCCCTGGCCAACTGCTTGGGTTGGGCAGCTCATTTTGGCTGCGTTTTCTCATTTTTTTTCTTTTTTTGGGTTTCTGGTACAACGTCTGGAAGTGGCAGGATAGGGAAATTATGAAGACACAGAAGGAATGGGGACAGTTTTCTGCCCTGCTAAGTGAGCACCACTTTCAATGGTGTGGCAGTACCTAAATGTGCCCTTGCTAAGCAGAACTTGCTAATACTGTCCCTGGTGAGCAGCAGTCGTCACCAGTCACAATCATTAGGCTGACTCGGTTTCCAGAGAGACATCCAACTAAAGAGATCAGCTTCTTAAAGCTGTGCAAGTTTGTTGTCATTACCTGCAGATGTGGAAATGAGGTGCCCACTTGGCTCCTCACAGCTTTTTCCGAGGTGGGTGCCGTCGGTCAGTGGTTGGGTTGAACCGACCTGCTCCAACGGGGCTGCTCCTTTCACACCTTCTCGGGCAAAACCAACCGTGTTGGTGGGGCAAATGGTTGCGTTGCAGCTCCAGGGGAGAAACAGGATGAGGACCCCCACCTCCTGCCAGCCCATCCCCTCTTGGAGCTGCTACACTGGTGCAGTGACCATACGTTTTCTTTGCTGTGTTGGCTCCTTGCCGCAGCACATCACGCATGGTGCCATTGCCATAGCGATGGGCTTTTGCCAAACAGGAGGTAAATTATACCAGGAATAGAAATGGGTAGGATTTTTCTTGACTTTCCTTGAGGGAAATAACAACTGCAGCAGCATTCATAATAACAGTATTTGCGCAAAGTTAAATACTGGATTCAGTGCTCATACATACGAAGAAGGAGTATTTAATTCCTAAAAAAGAGAAGCCAAGGGCATTTCTTCTAGTAGTGAATCTGGAATTACAGAGCTGTTACGAGTTTTATGGGTAAAACTGCAGACATTTTCTTTTCCTTTCTTTTTTTTTTTTCCCTTCTGAAATATATAGGAAGAATATTGAGGTCAGACAAGTGTGGGTACTAATAAGCCCTTCACAAATGTGGTGGAGGACCATTTAACAGGATATTAGGAGACACTGAGAGAAATTACTTCTATAACCATTTAGAAGTTCCTCAGAAGGAAAAAACTATTAATTAGCTGAACTCCAATTTAATATGCATGGTATAGACAAGGGCAGAAGCATATATATGATATTCAGATGCAAGAGTAAACAGGACAGGGTAAAGAGAAGGATTAGGAAGAAACTCACAATGCATAATATCACAATCATGAGGTTATATGAAGATAAATTTTATGCTGACAGGAAGGTCAGAGGAAAAGATGTGTGGGTGCTGCAGAACTGGAGTACATAGTGACAGTAAACAGAGATGGACAATAGACTAACTGGTTCTCTAGTACCAAAACTAAATGAAGGTTATGTTGTAAATCAGACACAGTCATTAGACAACAGCAAGTAATACACAATTAAAGAATGGGGGGAAAAAAGAAACCCAAGGTAGAGATGATTTTCTTTGAAAAGACCATGTTAAAAAATAATGTGGCAAACGAGAATCTTGTCAAAGCTGGAATAAAAGAAGAAGCTACAAGTATAGTCACCTCTGTACCAATATGCAGAAGAAAAGATAAAAGGTAGAAAGATGTAATCCCAGCTCTGCAGACATGCTCCAGGGTGTATTATTTGTATTACAGAAGGATGTGCAGAGTGAGCCAGAGGTAGGTATGAAGCACAATATGACAAATGTGGCAAGACCGAGCACTGGACATTCTGCCAGTACAAGCTACTTATTACACTATGAGCCTGACAAAATGCTAGGGATGTAAGAAGATAAGGATAATGGAATTTCTCATGCATTCCTTTTCTTAAAATATTTCCTAAAGGTCCTGGCAAGGTTAGCATAAACACAAGGTATGATAGTGCTTTACTGTGGGCTTCACCACTCAGTGTTGGAAACAGAAAAGAATATTTATACATCTGCAGCTGTAAGTTGCTGTGTAACTGGTAAAGGTTGTAAAAAAAGATGAGAAATGTAAAAATTTTACCACTTATTTGCACGGGCCCGGGATATCATGAAGGACGTATCACAGGTCCTTCACGATTGAGTAACTGGATCCACCAAGCCCTTCTGGCAGCTGTACTGATGGCGGGGTCTAAGACTTGGGGGAAAGCTTTTGAAGCCTTGGGTCCTCCTGCCCCATGCCAGTAACGGTCAGTGACTGATGATGACTCTCTCCTTATGCTTATGTTGTGAGAGTGACACACGCTGGAAACAGGGAAAGCCAGGAGTAGTGTCACTGGAGGATCTCACACTCCTGGTCGTGTTTCAACACCGCACATTTATAGCCATTCCCTCTTCTCCTCGCCTGATGGTTAAACTCGCTGCTTCAGTGTCTTGAAAGACTATGCTCAGCAATCTATATTTTGCTGGCTGGCAGAATTTACCACAGCCTTATCCTCAAAGCTGGATTTAGTAGCCTGTGCAAGGTGCACAAACATCTGATTTGTAAACAAAAGCACAGCCCCTGTATATCCTTTGTTTGGATTAGAACAATCAGCCAAGTGCTTTGGGGGTCAAGGCTTCCCACTGCGTGCTCCTTTTTGAGAGGGACTCTGTTAAATTATATATGTGCTTGTATAGAAATGGCAGGTGTTTGCTGCAAGCTGGGTTAATAAATAGGCGTATTGTACAGCTGTCTCATTCACTCTAAAGGCTAAGTCACCCTGTCATGCAGAGTCACCAAAAGCCAAAGCCAGGACCACAGGGGTCAGCTTGGGCTTGGTTCTTCCTGGGGATGGAGTTGCCTCGTGGACTTTCTGTTCAGTTTTTGGGTACACAGTGTTTGAGTGTTTGCAATGGCAGTCCTGGGATTTTTATTCTTCCCCCTCTCCTATACGTTGGTGTTGTTCAAAGCCGTGTCCAGGCTATTTAGATTTGCCAGGTCTCCTGCACTCGTGTCTCTCAGGTGAGCACGAGTCCTCCCACCCTCCACCCACTCTGTGTGCAGGTCCAGGAGCTGCACTGCAAATGCTGATTGTGGTTATTGTTTGCATTTTCTGCCTTCCTGATGTTTCTGCAACCACATGCGATGGAGGGACTTGGTCCCTAGTAACAAACCTCTGCAACTAACTCACAGTCTTTGAAGGATTAAAGGCAAGTTGTGGCACAGCTCTCTTTCCCTCCTGCCAGATCAAGTGCAGTATCACTGTAGCCCAATATGCAACCTGTCCCCCCACTCCCCTCTTGACTTTTCTGGGGGTGATTTCACCACATATCAATGGCTGCAAGACATGCTCCACAGACAAGGTCATGTCCAGCCTCAAAGGAACTGACAAAGTAGGGCAGGGAGCTTCTCAATGTCTTTGGCAAGTCATCAAGGTGACTGATGGGGTTCATACCACACAGCTGCCTCCTTCAGTTCTCTCATGCACCCCTGGTCAGAGCCCAGGCTGTGCCTCATCCACCCTGTTCCATCGATGGGCTGCGCTGGGGCTGGTGTGCACCTCGAGCTGCCACAGAGCCTAATTGGGAGAGACAGCAGTCTGATGGTATTTGGAGGCTCCCGTAGTTAAGAGCAGCACAAATGCTTTTAAATATCCTGTATATCATTCTGATTAACAGCTGGGGGACATTAACACTGATACAGTTTCTGCGTGGCAGAATGAGCTGGAACAAAGGCATCAACAAAAAAATCTTTCTCTTATTCCTAACCCCCCCACCAGGGGTGGGTGGACATGCTAAACTCTCCAGTACTTGGAAAGAAGGAAATGATAATATGAAAAGGAGAATGTCAAAGAAATATCCTCCATCTCCAACTCCTCCTCCGACTTTGTACTCCCCTCCACCGCCTCCTCCCTGCACACATGCTCTTCAGCACAATCTCTGCAAACTTTCAGACTGAAAAACAAGCTGTTCTTCAAAAAAGAAGCAGTGGGGGTTTCTCCCCTAATATTATGGTATCAATCACAAAGGCTGGGTCCATGCACCCTGCTTTGCCACAGCAGCAGGGTTTGGGAATTCTTCTCGGGGAAACAAAACCAATGAAGCTCAGTTCAAGGTTCCCGTGGTCGCAGCAAACAGACCAAGGTCAGAGGAAATGTGTCACTCTTCAGGCCTCATCAGCAATCTTTCAAATACACTTTCTCTCTGGAATGCCAGAGAGTTGATCTTGAACATGGCTGCAATTAAAATGGGATAAGAGTGTTTACTCTGGTACTTTGTGCTGATATTTTGACAAAATAGAGGTGCTGAGTGCAAAGAATAAAATACTTTAACGAACAGGAGAAATAGTTGCTCTTCATTCTACACCTCCCTAAATTAAATAATTTCCTTTCAGTTTGCTTAGTTCCTGAGTGGGAAAATCGCTGAAAACGGACAAGACTATTAAAAAGAGTTAGAGCTGGCATAAATGGACCTTCGAGGAGAGAAATGATAGGACTGTATTAGAAAAATAGACCTTAGTGCAGCCCAGCGAAAAGCAACAGTTTGGGTTTACAATGTAATTTGCAAAACCTGCAGGTGATTGCAGGAACACAGACAGGGTAAAAAAAAATCAATGGTGTGAATTATTAAAAAACAGAGGGCCAGATCCTCCATTTATGTGAACTGGCTTGCTCCTTAGCATCTCTATGATATATAGAGAACTACAAGTGAGTTTAGCAGGACAATTTTGAAGGGCAATAAAAGGATGAGACAAAAAACTGTCTCATTATAATTTGGGATGAGTGTAGTACTCGTTAGCGATGAAACTGGGAGTAAATCATTCTGACTACTACAAGAACAAGCTGAAAATTCCCTTAAGCCATTCTGCTCCGTCATACATATATTGTGTGTGGTGTTTTGGAAGGCTAAAAATACATCCTTGGAGCTATTTACTACTAAAGCAAAGTTTCTTGGCATCATTCAGGATTCAGAGAAAAGCATTTGAAACACCTGAAATTACCTTAAAATAGTCATTCTGTATCTAAAAGTTAACTAAGTGGTCATCTAGGGGGTTTCAGTCAATGGAAGATTTGCTACTGATCCCAACACATCCAAGAACCTGCCCTAAGGTAACATTCCCCACTGTGGGCACCTGACATGGTGGGAGGTGAACAGTAGCTCCTTGGGAAGCTGATTCTTTTCCCTTCCCTCTGGGATGGAGCTACAAGGATGCTCTTTCCAAAGAGTTGAGTTCCCCTGTCCCATCAGGCCTAACTGTGGTTGTTCAGGTTTTTTGAAAATCTGGATATCCTCTTGCAAACCGAGGACAGCTGTGGGATAATTGCCTGGAAATATAGTGAAATTTCTTGGACAAAATTCACAGTTTTCCCGGTGAAGGACTGATTTTTCCCTGATCAAGTTATTGTTCCAGCAAAACTACCCCAAATGATGCCATCTGCAGAAGTGAGCACGCATATCTTCCTCGGCCCAGCCACAAGAACTCAGAGAGGTGGGACAGATCAGTGTTTCCCCAAAAAGCACACAGCAGTGAGCTGCTGCTCTTGGCGGGCTTCATCTTCAAATGAAGGGAAGGAAACTCCCCAGGAGCTGCCAGACTGAATTCAAATTAGAAAGCAGCACCGAGCCAGCTGATGGAGTGTGTAAGGACCATCACTGAAAATCCCTGAGCACCAACACTCCTCTCCTTTCTACATGCCTCAGCAGTCACCACCCACCCATTTGCCATCAGAACGATTTGGAGGTAGGATTAGTTTGGGATACATCTGATAGCTTTGGCACGCTCTGCATTCAGGGGGATCAGACGGTAACATCCTCTTACTCCTCCATAGAGCCATTTGTCAGCAGGTGCTCGTAGTCATTCTGGGTTATATAGTATCTAGTCCTTTTTATAGTACAGACTCATTACATTGATAATTAATCTGATAATGCCTATATGTCTGCTGTTATCTCCAAGGGACATGCCCCCTGAGTCATTAACACACCTCACCACTCATTGTCTTATAGCAAGGACGAAAGCTTCCCTAAACTTCACTCGCTCTCCTTCCAGCCAGACTTTGCAGACAACATGAGATTATACTCAGCTGGGTTGTTTTTAAATGTGATTTGTCAATTATGGAGCCAAGCCTTGTTCTTGCAGCTGGTGGTGGCATTCCCAGTCCCAGTAGATGGGATTGTGGGCTGACAGGTAAGTGAGAGATCCCGCTCCTTCAGGTTCTTGCTCAAAGCAAGGGGGGGGTGGCAGCTCCAGCCCTTGCCAACTCTCTGAACTAAAGCGATGCATCAGGCATCCTGCCTACGCAGGGAACACATGGTTATAATTGGCAATCTATGTGGGTCTCAAACTGCAGCCTCACAGATTATTTCATGCTTCACAAATATTAAAAAATTAGGTCCTTAAAATTAAGAAAATCCAGCCTCAGGTGAGATCCTTCAGCAGGGTACTCTTGATCTTCACCGGGGAACAAAGAGTGTACCTGTGCCTGGCTTTAGGAAAACCCCTGACTGGGGCATCCAGCCCCTCTCCAGGTCAGGTAATCCCATGGGAAAGAGGTTTTGTATCAGCCACACATTATGAGTTTGTGTTTTCTCATTTCTATGTGTCTGAAGGAATTGGAGACTGGGAGGCCTTCTGCTTGGGTCTGAAAGATGCTATTTGCCTTGTGTTCCTTGTGCCATTATAAAGTCCTGCTACAGGGAAAGGAAAGAAAGAATAGACTTGAGAAACTAGGGGAAAGCAGCACTGAAAGGATTTCTGTTGAAGCAATAGAAGCCATGCTGTAGCTAGGGAGGAAAATAAATTGGAAAAAGGAAGGAAAGAAGGGAGGAAGGAAGAAAGGAAGGAAGGAAGAAAAAAACCAGACGGAGCTTTTCATCTCAATTACAATGCTTGTCTTTCCAGTGGAAGCTGCATCGAGTGGTCTTCAAACAGTCCAGAGAAACAGAATTCATATTGAAATTGTTCACACCCTGCTAAGCCCAGTGTGGCAGCTGGAGAGGGCTGAGCCCAAGGCCCCGCTCCTGCTCCCACTCCTGTGGCTCACCCCGTTGTTGCAAAGGGGTCTTGCAGCCCCTGTGAGTGAGAACCAACAGACCCTTGCGGTGTCACAAGCCTTTAACCTCGAGGTGTTGTGTTTCTGTCAATCACGAAGGAACGTGGCATGAGGCTGTTTTCCTAAAATGACTGTGGTGGTTTGTATTTCTCACAGTGGGCAGCTCCCTGACACAAAATGCATCACAGGCAGAGGTAATCAGGGTTCCCAGACCAGCAGCCTCACCACACCAACTAACTTTCTCTCATCTTTCTACCCAATTACATGCTGCAAAATGCTCTCTCTGAAAGTAATTAGGTTGTCTTGTTTAGTCCCTGCACAAGTGATTACAGAGAGATTCTTGCTCCTGTGAGTGGTGGAATTACTCACAGCAGATACATCCCAGATTAAAGCACTCTCTCTAAGGCCTTAGCACACTTCACGAGCTCATTTGTGCTGTTTGATTTTAAATACACACCAAAGCTTAAGCTCATGTCGCTTCAATGCCTTGCACTGTCCACACTGCAGGGCAGCGCTCTGCCTCGGAGGCTGTCAAGAAGCAGAAGAGGACAACTGCCATTCAGTAATAAAAAAGAAAAAGCAAACAAACAACAAAAAGCTCACACCACAAAGTAACACACTACCATTTAAATGTCTGTATTCTCATAGGAACCAGCAAATCTGATTTAAAGAGCCCGAGGCTGTTGGATTACCAGTGTTCATGGTGATGCTCAGATGTCTGCTCTCTTGCTCATAGATGGCACAAATAGCCATTTTTTTTGTTCCCATCTCTAATATGTATCTCAGGACTTCAGAAATGTCCTCAAGTTGCACCAGAGGAGGTTCAGATTGGATATCAGAAAAAATCTTTGCATTGAAAAGGTTATTAAGCATTGGAATGGGCTGCCCAGGGAAGTGGTTGAGGTATTTAAAAGACAGGTTGACATAGTGGTTAGTGACATGGTTTAGTGATGGGTTGATGGTTTTTTATCAGTTAGGTTGATGGTTGGTGTAGATGATCTCAAAGGTCCCTTCCAACCTAGACTATTCTATGATTCTAACACATGCCAACTCAATGCAGAGGGAGAATCCAGGCAAGAGGGAGAGAGGGCTAAGTCCAGACCTGCCATTAAATGCAAACATGATGGGTCTGAATGGGTGACAGGGTCTATGTGGTACTTGGAGCCCAAGGATGTGTCTCCTGCTGATGGGCCCACAGGGACTCAAGGCTGCGTGAGGCTCTTTGCTGGATAAAACTGCAGAGGAGCATGGGCTGTGCTACAGGGAGCCTATTGCCCTGAGCTTCCCACCATTCAGCTGGGTCTACCAGTTTAAGTTCTCAGACCTCACATATGATCCTAAGAGGACGTGGGAATCAGAGCCCAAACAGCACCCAAATAAAAGCAAGCAGTTGGGTAGGAAATGTCTTTTCTGGTTTTTTACTTTAATAATTGTTAGATTTCTTCCTGACCAGGGATTGCCTAATCCTCCCCCTACTGAAGCTCTGGGCACGGGGAGCTTTATTCCCAGCAACCACTTCCAGACTTCATCTGGGTGCCAGGCTGTGTGTGCTCTGCTCTGTAATCATTGCTGAGACTGTATTGACCAATGGATATACTGCTGAAATGTAAAGCTTTAACTACCATCCTTGTTCTCCAGTCACTCTCCTTCTCTTTCTACCCCATATACTTATCCCTTCCCACCACTTTCTTGCATTTTTCTGTCTTGTGTCAACTTTAAAGAGTTCCCCCAGGAACAATTTTATTATCTGTGGCAGCATAGAGGCAAAATTAAATACATTCAGTCGAAGCTGTCGCTCAGATTCTCAGAACAGCCTTTCTTCCACCACGGGGCTGTGGGTTTTGTTTACATGGCTCTTCCTGAGGGACTGATTGCAGGGAGCCAGTGATGGGATTTGTGATGGAATTAGGTAATAAAGGACTCTGCTGCCTGAGCATTAGATAGTGCCTTTTTTGATAGACACGTGGATTTTAAAGGGAGGGAGGGGGATCAGCCAGGTCGTGCATGGCTGTTCAGTGCAGCGCCGTGGTTCAGCCCTGGGTGGTGATGCAGGAGCCAGTGCTCAGCCCCAGGCACATTTCCACCCAGGTCCTGGGATGCCGTGGGTCTGGCAGCGCTGCCAGGCCCTCTCCACAGCACAGATACTGTCAGTGAAACCCGGGAAATGCTGCGTGCACTGCCCCGTCACTAGTGGCAACCCCTTTTCAAACCTCCTTTTCCACCTCCTCATAGTCAGAAAGGATGAAAGAACCCGAGGACCATATGGGAAGGCCATAGGAACCTCCTGACTTCCAGTTGGGATATGAAAAGCTGCCGTTGCCCTCCGGGAGCATCTGACATTATTTGAAGTCCTGTTCCCTGCCCAGGTGGAGTGGGAGGGATGGGGCTCGGCTCCTGCTGCTGGGGTGACACGTGTGGCCTCGCTTTGCACAGGGGTTTGGCTGCCTACACCCCACAACCCGTCCTTCATCCCAGTAATCCTTGTGAACACACCTGAGTGGCCCAGGCTCCCCTCAGGTTGTTGCCCCCTCGGTCTTCTCTCTGCCCGGCCCGTGCCCTGGTTGGTGAAACGAGCCCACGCTGTGATGCAGGGATGAAACAATTTGGAGGTGGGAGAACCTACCTGAAATGGAAAACTTCACGATGAACACATTTACTATGGAAAAGAAGCCAGTTTTAGGGAAATGTATTATCTATTCTACCTTATGCTTGTGCAATGACTTAGAAAAAAAAGGTGTTTGATCTTAGCTTTCAGAGGGCTTTGCTGCTTCTCTGTCAGTTACGGGGTGCTTCTGAAAAACTTGTGATTCCTTAACCCCCTGTTACTTTACACGGGCATTCACTGACGTGACACAAGGCCCACAGTGGTGTCTGCTGGTGTTTCAGCCTCTGCGTAGTGTTTACTAACAGGAACTAATCCCCCTTCTGCAGCCCAACGTGGTTTGTTGGTTTCCCTCACGCGGGGAAACTGAGGCAGGGGCTGTCCCCACCACAGCCCGGACCACAAGGGAGGTGGGCAGCCTAGGTCTGAAACGTGATCCCATCCCTTTTCCTTAAAGGAAAAAAGAAGGTGAAGGATAAATAAAGTCTTCATTGCTACCTTTAGCATCTCCCCCTCTCTCTCTTAAACCTGGCAGGAGGATGAAGAAATGTTGCTCGTTTTTCCAACGTATGTCTTTAAATCACAGTTCTTTTTTAACTTACATTCCACAGAGCTCATCAAATTGGGGATGGACCGTGGGCTGAATTGCCCTGCGTTCTTGATGCTTAAAATGCATCGTCAGGCTGTAACCTGCTACAAAAATCCACTGCAATTCCAAAGCAATTAGCGGGTGGCTCTGTCTCATCCGTTGCTATTCATTTATTAATTTTAATATACAAGATGAAATTGTTATAGAATGTGTTCTGTGCATTTTAATCAGGTACAATATTAGCCGTGATGGTGGGGTGATGACCAAGGAAAATAGTCCTGGATGCCCTTTATTTTCTGAACTGACATTTCAATCCACCGCTTGCCAAGAGACACAACATGAGCTTGGTTACATGGGGCTTATTCTTCCTGCAGAGTTTATTTTTGCCTTACAGTATTTGACTGTATTAGTGACTGCCATTTGCAGGAGAGAGGCGCTGCAATAACAAAACCCTTGCTGAGACTCCCTGGATAACCCGGGAAGCGCGGGTGCGCGGTGCCGCTCACCACACACCTCCCCCGGGGCATCCAGCCTTGGCAAGCGGCGGGGTCCTTCCTGCAGCCACAAATCCTCTGAGCTAATCTCTTTTTAAAACAGTTCACCTCCACCAGGACTCCCCAGCGACCTGTTCAGGCTGGGGGTTTGTTTTCTTCCAGCTGCACTGCACTGGGGAATCACTCAGCCCTCGGGCGAGTTATTTCACCTCTGTGCAGGTTTCCCTCCTGCACACTTTGGCTGCCCACCCGCCTTCTGCAATCCCAATTTTCCAAGGCACTGTCTTTTTGCAGCATCTTTTCAGAGGCTGTAAGCACAGGGAAAACCCCGAGTTCACTCAGGACTCTCAAGTTTTCCTCTATGCAGCAATAAAACATACATAGAATCAGAATCATAGAATCGTCTAGGTTAGAAGGGACCTTTAAGATCATCTAGTCCAACCATCAAACTAACTCTGACAAAAAAACATCACTATACCATGTCCCTGACGACCATGTCAACCCGTCTTTTGAATACCTCCAGGGATGGTGCCTCTACCACTTCCCTGGGCAGCCCATTCCAATGTTCAGTAGCCCTTTCTGTGTAAAAATTTTTTCTAATATCCAACCTGAACATCCCATGGTGCAACTTGAGGCCATTTCCTCTTGTCCTATCACCTGTGACTTGGGAGAAGGCACAGGTGACAGCTGACTGACTGCCAGCTAACACCCTCGTTTCAGGAAGCTGTAGAGAGTGAGAAGGTCTCCCCTCAACCTCCTTTCCTCCAGGCTGAACACCCCCAGCTCCCTCAGCCTCTCCTCATAAGACTTATTCTCTAGATCCCTCACCAGCTTTGTTGCCCTTCTCTGGACCCTCTCCAGCACCTCAATGTCTTTTTTGTGGTAAGGGGCCCAAAACTGGACCCATATGGGGCCCACAAAAGCCATATAAGGCCAATTTCTTTAATAGCAGTAAATCCCGATTGAAGCAGAATTAGTTCTAGCAGCTGGATTATGGCTGTATGGCCCTTCAAGTAGTGATAACAGTAACGGGAGGATACTTACAGGTTACCAGAGTTGCCTCTTCTTGCTTATATGTGGGTGTTTGTGGGGAGCTCTGGTGTGTGCACGGTGAGGCAGAGAGCTGTCTGCACACCCGGCACACATGCACATGCAGACGTACACACACACGTGTGGCACCAGAGGTGCCAGCCAGAGCCCAGCTGTGCCCTTCTGCTGCGGTTTGAATGGGCCTCATAACAACTTTTTGTAGAAGCAACCACTGATACCTACAAAATAGCAGCTCTTGTAGGGACCTGAATGTTTTATTTCCTGCTGCCATTCATAGTCTCCTGCCTTTTCTCGCATTCCCTCCATCAGGCAGGTTATTAATATGTGTCTGTGGGAAAATCAACAGCTGCTCCATCACGTACATGTGAAAATATTGCTGGAAATAAAAGGGCTGAAGGGATGGCAAGTCATCTCTTTTTTATAGGCAGCCACCACTGTGCCGCGCAGATTGAATGCAGAGGGGAACAGCCACAAACCCCTGGTGCTGAATAAAGAACAGATCTTTCTCCCCTTCTTTGTTTATTTACTTTGAGGAGGTTAAAGTGACATGCCTTGATTTTGGTTTTTTGGTTGCTTTTTTAAAGTGTCTCTGTCATCTCGTTAAGGAAGGTCAAGACACAGAAGTAAGCAAATAATGGGGTACGTTCCAAGCTGGGGTGACAGGATGAACACGGGGCATACACTGATTACTGTCATTTGTATGAGCCAGAGACTTTAACATCTTAATTACTCATCTTAAGGGCTCAGTGATTATGCCAATTGATCAAAACCATCAGAAAAATGCCTTCTCAGGGGACGACGGGGAGCAAGGAGGGAATATTCCATCTTTAAAGGTTAAGTGACTGCGACACCTCCCTGAACTGGAGCCTTAGAGAGTTTATGCTGAGCAGCGATGCCAGAGCCCCACGGGAGCCCACTTCTGCTGACATTGCCTCTTCCTCAGCAAAAATCACAAACCCACTCCTCACCCTCCGTTATTCTCCTCTAGACCTTCAAGGCTGAGGATCAGATTGAGAAAAAATGGCTCCTCTGAAGTACCCATTATTTGCAGCATCAAACCAAATCTCTACTCAAATGAGCCTGTGCAACCCGTAACCTGCTCTTGGCAGCGCCCGTCGGCCAGCGAGCCTGAGTCTGAAATGCACATCCCCTGCTTAAATGTGTGGAGCAGTCCAGATCTCCAAACCAAACCAGTGCTGTGTCCCCATCCAGGGACCCTTCTCTTGTCTTGAGAGCACCCAAACAACCACAGCTCCTCTACAATGGCAGCTGAGACCCGGCAAAACAAAGTGGCACCGCCTGTAATCTGTGTGGTGGAGGGACCACAACCCATAAATGTGGGCTCACTCACACCCCCTGCCCGTGTGAAGCAGCTGGAGTTTGCTCAAGGTACTTGCATGGGAAAGTGCTGGAAAAGTTGGGGCATCAAAAGGTTCAAATGTTTCTGGAAAAAAACAGGTTCAGCTTCCCTTTCATTAATCAATTTGTGAAAACGTATCTGAAAAAAAAATGATGGGTTTTGTTTTCACTGTTTAGGTACTTTGCTACCACTATAATTTTGGAATTCCTTTCACCTTTATTTTTGGGGTTTTTTAACATTCATACTTGTAAATTCCCAAAGATGCTCCAGCTCTACTACAAACATTCTGTTTTTAGCAGAAGAAATGATCTTATTCCACAATTCCTCCTTAACAATTCCATTTTTTTTGCATGATGGTGGGGGGTGGGAGGGGGGGGTAGTGTTTTTCCAGTGGACCAAAACCCCATAATTCACACAGTACTTCTACTTGCTGCTATAAAAATAGCCACATCTTCCCAGTGGATTAAGCTGTCTTGCACACCAGACTAGCCAGTCCAGACCTCTGCCAAACGCTATATTTACATTTCCAAACTAAAATCTGTTTCTAATACATTTTTATGGAGAGTTTTGACCCTTTATATTTATTGTTAATGAGCTTTCATCTCTATAATAGCCTTTCATCCCCAAGGATCCTGAAGAGTAATTGTAATAACCTGGCATACAAAATATACACAGAAACCAATTTACCCACCATTGAAACGTAGCCACGACTGGAGGGGTTGAGAATAAGGGACTGTTGAGCAGAAGCCTGTGCAGGGCTGCGGTGTGACTCCTGTTTGAGTGACAGGGAGAGCTAATTACCTGCGCTGGCCATTGGCCAGACGAGCAGGGTTCACCCATAGGCCTGCAAAGCAGCTTGCAGAGAAGGTATTTAGTGCCTGAGAGGGTTTGGGAGCTCGGGTTTTCGGGTTGTCCAAAGGCCATGGGTAACTGCGCAGTCATCCAGCAGGGAGATGGTTCTGGTGGAGCCCCCAGCGTGGGTATCTGCAGGGACCTGGTGCCACCATAGTGTTTGGAAATAGAGGGAGCAGTTTGAAAGCAGTTTGGAAACAGTTTGGAAGCAGTGGTTGGAAAGCTGCTGGCACTGCTGGTGGGCAGTGCTCCTCTTCCCCCAGCAGACAGTACCCCCTCGGCTTCGCAGCGTTCTGCTGCTTAAAGCGACCCTCAGGCACAGACCTACTGATGCTAAAGGAGAGCTGTGGCTTTGCAGCCCCACGTAGGGTGAGCTTGTCTCCTTTTAACCCCTGTGACTGTGAAGAGAGAGGGACTCTCTTGGCCATTTCCAGCTGGCCAGCACTGGCCTTCAATAAGGATGGAGGAGGGCAGGGGAGCAGTAAGTAATATTGTCACCATCAATCACCGATTGCCACAGGGAAGCCTGGGCCAGACATTTGTCTAAAACGCCGCTGCCCGAGCGGTGTAAATATGTTATTGATGGCAGCCTCAGTTTGCAGCCTTTCATTACTGCTCACACCAGTTAGTGCTCACACTTTGTATGATCAGCAAGGGAAGCCACGGGGCACCTTGTTTCAGGCCCCCCACCCCCTGTGCTAATGGGGGTGCTGGCAGCTGCAGTGGCCCCTCCGCACCGGCAGGAGCCCTGGGCGGTGGCAACGATGCTCATCCCCAGTAGATGGGTCCAGCCACAGCAGCGAGCTCAGGATCAGGCCACCCCATCGTGTCAGAGCAGGGCAGGGCACTGGCAGCCCCGGGGTGAACTCTGTAACCCATCGTTAAGAGGCTTTTCCATTTGCTCTTGCTCCACTTTTGCCATCACGATCTGCCTGACAAAAGCCTCTTCAGCACGAACCCTGCCCAGCCACGGGCAGCTCAGGCAGAACGACACTGCATTTATCACCTTCCTCCACTCCAACTCACTGTGGATAATTTTCCATCATGGAGCAACCCACAACTCATCAAATGACCCGGCAGCCACCCTCCTGAGTAAAGTAATATCCTCAATCAAAAGGATTTTACCTTCTTTGTCCCTCAAAGGGCACCAGCCCCATTGAGAAGGGGAGCTGAGTACCAGAGAACCCTGTCTCTCCTGGGCACTCATCCAGGGCTCTCGGTGGGATCCCTGCAACACCCTCGCCTTTGCTGGCACTTAAAAACAGCAAAGCCCAAAGAGATGGAAGGAAAGAGCTTTCCCTCACCCCCTCGTCCTCTCCTGCAAGTAATTTTCTCTGGCCTATTTTACAGGAACTGAAAATCTATTAGAGGAATAGCTTAATCCGGTTTGACTGTAATAATTAGGGTGCTTTAAAAAAACCCT
Organism: Nycticryphes semicollaris; assembly: GCA_013400055.1. Lineage (NCBI taxonomy): Eukaryota > Metazoa > Chordata > Aves > Charadriiformes > Rostratulidae > Nycticryphes > Nycticryphes semicollaris. The sequence goes on along the minus strand of VXBJ01001595.1, from coordinate 725,678 downwards.
GACTAATCGTATAAAATGTGATTGTAGACAGTTCAGTGCACGACCCTTACACTTATCACTTGAGGTATTATTACAAGCCAGAAACAGCCAGCGAGTGCAGAGGAGGATAAAAGGGGGGGGGAAGCAGAAATCACATGCAAAAGGACAGGGACTGTTCCTGTTCTGATCTCGTAACAGAGGCAGCACCTTGAGCTGTCTTTCTAAAGTGAAGCCAAAGCATGAAGCCACCTCCAAGACCCTGACAGACACCTCTGATTTCACCAGTGCTGTTGCCCCAGAAGCCACGGGGTCCTGCTGCCGGCACCTCCCCTTCTCACACTGTTTTTTAGCAAGTCCAAGCAGATTTGAATTAGCAGCGCAGAGATTCCCTACGGGGTATCAGCTCGCTGCAGTCAGCAGATGTTTGTAGCAACAATGGGCAGCTTTTCCACAACAAGACAGTCTGTATTAGTCAAGCAGGTTATAGTGCTTTAGGGTCATTGGGTTAGCACAGAAAAGCAATGCTTGGCTGGAAGCAATCTCTTTTTTTCTTGCTTTCAATCTTTTTCAGGCTCCAACAGCTACAGTTTCTTCCTTCCTTTCCTGAGCCGAGGCTAGGGAGAGCTGAGTTCCCATCACAGCATCACCACACCTTTAGTAAAGCTGGTTTATTCCCACATGTTCTGCCAGTCATTCCATAGGATTGCTGCCTGGTCAGGTCACCCTTGTCCCTGGAAGACAAGGCCACTCTTTCATCCCTTCTGATCACCCCAGATAGGACAAACAGTCCAGGCGCCCATCTCCTGCAAGACTGTTTCAGAAGAGAAATCAACTCTTCCAGTCCCAGTGGTCCACGAGCATATTTTGGGGGAGAATTCAAAAGGTGAGCCCACTGCAGCAATCTAGTATAACAAAGAAGATCGCTCTAAAGGACTCATGCCTGAGCAAGGTCACCCTCAGATGAGAAGGTGACTTGACTTGGCCATCACCTAAAAGTTGGGAGAAGCACATCTTGTTCGTCAGTACCATTAGGAGCCGAGAGTGAGCCCTCACCCAGACGTCAGCTTGCAAAAGCACTGCTCTGCAGAGCCAGTCAGGAGGCTTAGACTTCACAGACAGGATGAGACTGTACCAGCACCAATCCACTACTTTAATCAGCATCGAAAACATGTGATCAACCTTGAAGGAGGCTTTTAAAGACTGAAATAAGAAGAAGATGTACTACACTTTCAATTTTCTCTCTCTCTTTCTCTGTTACCACGATTAAATTCGTGGTTGATCTTGGAAGCTCTACTGCAGCTTGTACAAAAAGTGTAATAATAACATTCACAACTTGCAGCTGGACAACTCGGGTTGTTTGGTTTCTTTTGCTCTCCCATGAGTCTTCCTTGGGTCTTTCTTCCCCCACCCCATTCTCCTCCATATAGATTTTGATCTTTCCTTTAATAAACAGGAATGGTTATCCCCACTGACTCACTTATCTAAAAATAGCTAGAACCTTTTAATTCAAATGATTTGATTCCCGGGGTTTTTAAATTAAAGTAAACGTACAGTTAGAGTATTACTGGGAGAGTGGCAACAGAAATACCACGGTCAAATTATCCTGTGACTCAATTCTGCAAAGTGTGCTGAATCCCTTTTAATACATTTCACAAGTACTCAGTGGTGACCTCTAACACCAGAGTGGTTTCTCTCCTACGGTACCTCAAATTCACAACTCTGAATACACTTTTTTTTTTTGAAGGAAAGCCATTCAAAGGTTTTTATAAAATGTTCTTTAGCCTTTGGGAATGAGCCAATTTAATGCCAGGGTATCACTCCATTTCAAAGAGCTGAAGGACTGGAGGAAACACAATCTGCTTTCTGCACAATGTGATATGAATATCGTTGTGGTTTCACTAGAAACCGAGCTGCAGAGTTTGGCTGCAGAGCTCAACTTCTGCCAAGTTCAGCTGCAGCTCAGGGTTTGTTCCCTGTCAGGGAAATCCTGCAGCCCTGCTGAAGGAGCCTGCTCCAGCTTAGATGAACTGGGAGTGGATGGCAAAGAAGACCCTGCTGTCAGCCAAAGGTCCTATCATTTGTTGGCCTTAACATAGGAATGGAGGGGAGGTCCCTCCATCAAGTCAAGAATCACCAACAGCAGATCAGCTTGGTTTTAATTACCATTTTTCCATTTGCAATTGAAAAATGGGCAGGAACACAGGGGAGAAACCCCTTAAATTAAATTAAAGCTCTGGAAATGCCTCCTGAGAGCCAGAGTCCCCTCAGCACCAGGCACACACACATCACCACCCACCACCTCCCAGCCCACAGCACGAGTCGCCCAAAGAAGACAACCTGCCAGAGCCACAGTGACGCTCAGTCACATCTAGCTTTATTTTAATCCCGTCAGAAAAGTTCAAGAATTACACCAAAAAATACTTCAGTCTCTGCTACCTACTGACAAAAAATACACCACAAAATTATAAACTGTTCAGTGGTTTGCTGGAGTTCTGCTTGTTGGTGGAGGGTGTGGTTTGTACATTTTGAGTGAGAAATGAATTTACAGGTGGAAGGGGAAGGAAGGATCAGAAATCAGACAATGGCATTTGGCACTACATTTTTAGCTACACTATACAGTTATTTATCATGATGCCTGTTAGGACTGCGGAGTTCTGCCCTCATTTACACCCTCTAGTGTCTATGTGTGTGAAATGGAGGACAAAACTGCCCAATGCAGGGGAAGAAGGGGCCAGTTCCTAATTTCCATCCCAGTCTAGCCACAAATCTGAAAAAGCAGCCTTAGTCAGATGGGAACCTTGCCCTCCCTGTGCACTCTGCTCCTGCTGTTCAGTCTCACCCTGTCCCCACTACAAGGAGCAGAGCTGCTTTGCAGCAACAGCTTCCAGCTCTGAAAAAAGAGAAATTTTTTATTATTTTTTTTTTTTAAATTTTGAATCCCACCAGCCTGCACTCATTGCACATGCCATTATTTGTGGGGAGAGGATGTTTTACATTGGCTGGGACTGGATTAAGCTTGGGGTCTGGTCTGTGTTTGCAAGCAGAGATTTGATGGGACTCTAGTACTCTGAGAGCATGTTATGGCCATCCCTCTCTAATTACCTAGAATGTCATTAAATGCTGAAGTATCTGAAGCTGAAGGAGGGAAGCAGATGCATCCCATTTCATGGGTAAAGGAAAATTAGGGGCTGTAGAGTTAGAGACTCAACACTGTTCTACACTATCACCACTCTTGAGAGGCTCCTCATCTCATAATGGCATTTCTTTGACTCCTGGTAACTCTCAGGAAAGAGGTCCCCAAAGGACAAAGACTCATGGAAATTAGCCAAAGGTCATGCAGGTAATCTGTGCCAGGAGCAGAAATAAAGCCCTGAACTCCCAGCTCCTAGTCCTGTGCTCAGAAGGACAGCCATGAGCTCACTCTAGGAGCCGCTGCCTTCTTCCATCCTGCTCCATATCCAAATCTCAACCAGCCAAGATCACCAGCACAGTGGTGGCTCGTTACAAATGCCTAGATCTTTCTGGATTTACTCAGGCCACTGCACAGGGAAGGTGTGTGCATGTGTGTTTGCACGTGTGTATGCTTGAGGGAGGAGGGGATGCTTGTACTTTTCGATCAGCAAATGAACACTGCTGCTAGATTCAATCTGACAGCAAAATATCCCCCCTTTGGCAAGCTAAACAACATCACATTTTCTTTTTGCCAGGGTCTTTCTACCTCCTCTCTCAAAAGGATTTCAGCTTGTTCTTTCACTGCATGTTAAATCTATCACAGGTTCCCACCAATGACAAAACTTTGCGGGATTCTCTTTGCTGCTTTTATCCTCTCTGGCTGTTTACCTAATTTGCTTTTTTTGTTTTTTAATTTCTTTTTCTAACAAATAGTTAAGCAATGATTTAAAAATATTTTTACATCGTAAGATACAGTCAACATCAAACATGCCTTTGTACAAGAGCTCGACTCGGTTACAAATCAACAAGAACAATGCACGAAAAGAAATATCCATTAAGATGACTCCTGCACTTGGGTTTTATTTATTCCTGTCGTGCTGTTAGCACAGCAGCCTCAGCTAGAGCAATGCAGTACTGACACGGTGTTGTCCCCCACCCTCCTACTTTGCCCATCATCACTCGTTAACTTTAATGACCTTCTGTCTTGGCAGCCTTGGCTTCATGATTTACCGATCCTGAAGACATCCAGGGCGATACGGCCCTGGAGCTGGTCTGCTTGGCCATGCTGTAGTGGCTGATGACGGTGTAGAACCTGCCCCGGGAGTTGGAATCCTGTGCGGAGTAGTAAGCATCCAGCGAGGCTGGGATGCACCGCTTGTGCTGGAAAGGGGAAGAAAGCAAGAGAAGTAAAGAGTGGTCCCATCACCCTCAGGGTTAGCTGTTTGCATGGATGACGTTTGACTCAGACTTGCTGCAGAGAGAGCATCTGCTGCGCAGCCCCGACCGCCTTTCGGCGCGGTGGGAATGCACAAAGTTTAGAGTCGGGCAGCAAACAGCCTTCAAAACCTGTTGCTATTGGCAACCCCGGATGCAGGCTGATTTCATCCGTTGGGGGAAATGGGGACTGTAAAGTGAAGGTCTGACTGGTTTGGTATGTTACTGGTGTGCACAGAAACCAGCCCCCCCCCCGGCCGGAGTCCTGGAAATGTGCTGGACTGAAAGCTCTGTAGAGCAAAGTCCAGAATTAATCCTCAGACAAGCAGAGGACAGGCAGAGGCAGAGTAAGCTGCTTACATGCTGCCTGTTACAGTGTGTTATCTCTGACCTCTAGGATGACCACCTTGGTTGGTGATGGAAGGAAGAGTAGCCCAAGTGGCCAGAGCTCCTTGTCCATGCAGACGCTGGCCAGGCAGCCCCGCTGTGCCAGGGCAGATACTTGTCTGCTAAGAACTGCACCAGATAAAACAATTCACTTTGCAACAGCTGTAAAAGAGCAATCAAATGGTAACAAACATCAAACTGGTTGGTATTCGTTAGAGTAGCACCGAGGACACAAGGGGCCCCGGGTACTTTTATTAAACTATGAGATACCCCAACTCCCAGTTTAATGTGAGTAGCTGAAATCTGAGTCCAAAGCCTTTAATCTTTTCAGACATTCAGCTCTGGATCTGATGATTCTGAAATTCATGACTCCATCCTAACTTCATTTTATATAACCTAAGAGAATAATTCACAATGACTAATACACCAACATCCTTACTTTATTTTCCAGGCCACAGACTATCCGCAGTGTGGTCGATACTCCTGTGACTTTAGGAGTTTATTCATAGCAAGATGTTGGTGAACTATTTTGCAAACTTTGGTTTTTTTTAAAGATCTCAACAGACCAGGAAAACAGTCTTCTCCGAATATTCAATACAAAATCACTGGACAGCAGAGTTTTAGTGATTAAGTTAAATGGTTTTGTTCTTGATAGAGGCTCAAAAGCAGCTAAAAATGAACTAGATGGGCAAATTTGGGATTTCTTTCACAGAGGACACGTTTGCCAGCAGTCTGGGAGTTTGCCTTGCACTGAAATGTATGCCAGTAAACCTCAGTGACTTGAACGTGTGGGAAGCAAATGCAGAATTCCAGCTGCAATAAATCCATTCACAAATATGACGGATTGTTCCTGAACATCTGTCTGTAGTGCTCACCAAATGCTAATCCCAACAATTACAGTGTAACAGTAGCTGATGGAGGCAGATGCAAGTCTGCATTTCCCATAACGCTTTTCCCATTTCAACACATTCTTGCCAAATGTTCTGTTTGGCCTGGTCAAAAAAGCAGACTAGACTGTAACCATGTAGTCAATTAGAGTCTATCATTATCTCAGGCAATTCATCCATCTGAAGTTTCTTACCTTATAAACAAATCCATCTGGGCAACTGTGGTCGTAAGTAAAGGCTTTGTATACCACAAGAAACACTATGCAGGCAAGGAATGCAAGAGCCAGACTTATGAGAATAGTGACCTACAAAAGAGGGATAATGTTACTCTACATATGTTAAAATGGCATATGAGCAACCTCATAATTAAATGACTTATAGTAACAGCCCTGCTAACAGACTGCAGTCTTCACTCCACTGTGCAGTACTTAACTAAGCATGGTAATTGAATGAATGCTAGATCCAATGAATTCTTGGAGCCCTGAATCCTCACATCATTTCCAGCACCCCACAGATCTTCAGGAGTGCACATTCCCGTGTTTAACCCCTTGCAAATGTATGGATTGTGCTGAGGCATTTGGTGTTCTTGGTGGCTTTGTGTTCCCATGCTCTCAGCTCTTCAACCAGCAGCATCACCTGCTGGCCCAGCAGGATCCAGTGGCAGCCACAGTCTACATCCAGGGTCTAATCTGTGCACCTAAACTGCCTTACACCCATGGCAAGATCCTGCTTTTCTGATGGCAGAGGAAGGTAGGAAGAATGAAGCCTTTGTAGCAAACATCCCTTTGTGCCTCCTGAGTGATGCAAAAAGGCTAAATTGTGCCTTGCAGGAGGGAGGGCGGGAGAAAGGGAATCCTTCTCTATTTAACAAAGTTGTAAAAGGAGAATACCTCAACCACTGCCAATGGCCAGCATGTAAATCCTGCAGCATGTCCCAGATCAGAAGCTAGTGCTGGAGGTATTAGACACAATACCCTCTTTTGGACACAATTATTGCCCCTCTCCTCATTCCCCAGGAGCTTACTTTGCTGCACCACTCTGTTTCTTCACTGTAGCTCCCTTCTCTCCAGCCCTTCCAGGTCCCTCATAAATTGTTCCTTCCACAGCAAGTTTCCTGGCCCCGTTCAGATGCTTGGACTGAGGCCCTGATCCTTGATTTTAGCTGAGCAGCATCCTCCAGAAGGACGGAGTAAGGGTCCCAAATGCATTCTCTTTCACCCCTTCCCTAAAGGTTTCTTGGTCCCAGCTGGTAATTCAGCAAATGCAGCATAAAAGGCTATGAACTTCTACTGCCTAAACTACAGCAACCCATCCTGTCCAGACTGCTGTTGCACACTCTTCTGAATTGGCATGAAAAAATCTCATAATCCCTGGGGCAAACTAGAGTCCCTAACCAAATGCACTCACTTAAAGAGATGATGCGGGTGGGCACAGTGGTAGGAGAAACATTCAAAGCTGTTGGATGGGCAGGGAGCAGCAGCAGCAGCAGCTCCCCTGCTTGCTCTGGCTCACAGGGACTGGGCATCAGCAGGACACATTTTGCAGGACGTTTCCCTGCACGGAAAAGGGGCTGTAGTGTTGTTGTGAGCCTGTGAGAGCTCACACTGAGGAAGTTCCTACAGCAAATGTTTGAGATCAGGCATGAATTTACAGGAGGGACAGTGATCAGTGAGGCTTTTTCCTACCCACAACCTCAACCTGTTTACTTCTGAATCCCACTTTCCCATCATGGCACCAGAAACCATGCCCGAGGCTGCAAATTTTCCTTGGTTACATCAAACCCCATGTAGTGAGAGAATGGCAATAGTATGACATGGCAGGCACTGTGTGCCAGCCCTGGTGACGTGCTACCACCGTACCATGCGTGTGCTCGTCCTCCAAAACATGCCCCATCCCAGTATCAGGGCTGCACCTACCTGTACTGAAGGCAATCATCATTTACTGCCCTAGCATGGAAGAGCAACACATTTTTCATCTCTATCTCATCATTCAGGGTCCATCCACCCTTTTGTTACAGTTTTGTCACAATCCTCTTTATTTCCTTGTATGAGTGTTCAAGGAAACTGGAGAGTAGGTAAAGGTAGAAGTTTTCCTTAACTAAGGTAATAGGAGACTGATGATGGTAGAAAGGGGTGAAATAGAGAGATAATTCCTGCAGTTCAGTGGACAGGCTCGTCAGGAACAGTGACTAATAAAGAATAAAGTGGCCACATGTCAGAATTCTTCAATATAATATTACTAATATAGCGATAATATTCTGTAATACTGGTAATTTATATCAATAAAGATATGCTAATTCCTTAATATTGTTTCACACTGAATTTTGCTGTATTTCTCTCCTTTGGTCATTGCAGCAGCTATACTTCTGAGAACCTGTATGATATGCAATCCCAGCACAGACTCAAAGGGACCACTGTAATTGCTTGCAGTTCAGGAAAACACTTCTCACCCTCACCAATCCTGCAGAAAGATGCACTGCCTGGTGAGATGTATTCCTACATCGCATACAGCACATTGGGACTGTTACTCACAGAAGCTAAAACAGCCCTGGCAATGTCACCTGCAGTGCTGGAAGATCCTGAGCTACAATTTTGGTGGCTGTTCTAAGACAAAAAGTAAGACTGAAGGTAAATCTGCATGTGTGATCTTAAATCTGACCCAACACACACAGTTCAAAATTCAGCAAGGAGAGAGCTATGGAGACTGTATCTAGCAGGAGGGATTTATAAATTCATTGTTAAGTCAGAATATTTTAAAATAAAGTGTAAAAAGGTATGAAGATTGGGGCTAGCATGCTGTTCCAGTGATGAACAGTCAATTGAAGCCCCAACCTGCCTTTTAGAATAACTGCTCGTATTAACTTTCTCCTTGGTGCCCAATCTGCTGCACAATGGGCCAATTAAGCAAAAGGCAGTTCCAGAGGGAAAAGCACTTACTGCTGGGATCTCATCAGAGAGCATGTGTGAGACAGTCCTGGTGTGCTGAAAAGGTAGCTGGTAGAAAAGGGGTACAGCTGTATGAATTGCACTAGTCTGGCCAAGAAAACATGGGCTCCACCTCCTCTCCATCAAAGCACATTTGCCTGAAAACTTGAATAGAAATATTTCAGACCAGCTTTATGGAAGCCTATGGGCTCCCAACCCCAGGGAAGCCTTGTCCCTTCTCATAGTGCTGACAAGGAATAAGTCTCAGTCGGATTCAGAGGAGATGGAAATGAAATTTGCCATGATTTCTGCTCACAAAAGAAGTCATGTTACACCTGAAAAAATGAAAATAAGTCACTTGGAAAAAGTATAATCAAAAGCAGAAACTTCCTGGATTAAGTATGCCAATACTCTCTACTTTTTCCAACAGGAAACCTGGGGAAAAAGACCCCTCTCCAAAAAGTCCCAACACAACCCAGCTCTGGCAGGCCAATGTAGAAGGGCATTTCCCCTTGTAGAACACAGGTTCATCAACTCTTCCCCATCGAAAAGGGGAGTGTGTTAGGTACTGGTACTTCCTTCAATAACAATTCCTCTTATAACAATAAGATGACAATGACACAAGTCCCCTCTGAGGCTAGTTTGAAGACAAGATGTACATCTTGCTCTACCAAAACCAATACTTAAGAGGGCAGCCCTGCTAGAAGTTCAGAGAATTAGAAATGCTCAGGCCTGCAGTTTGGTTGCTCTGCACTGAATACAATGTAAAATGAAAACAGAAATCTTGCTTGGGTTAACCTGAAGGAACAAAGTTCTGCTCAGGGCAAAGGAAAAGACAAAGGGCAATGAAATTACACCAAATGCCATCTGGGAATGCATAGAGCTTAACTCAGGGAGAAAGTACTTCTTGTTCTTCAGCAATGAGAAGCTTTTCATCCTCTAGATTCCTTTAGTAAATACAACCCTTATCATCAGGCTCACAAGAGCTGCACACCAGCAGGACGCACACACCCTGCTCCACGATTCCTCCTGCCCCTAATGCCTACCTGGTTCCCTTTTTCCCCCTCTGCATCCACATTTCCTCCATCCCAGAGAGATCCATCAGGGCCGACTGCACCCAGAGAAGAGGCTGTGAAAGGAGAATACCCCTGGACGCTGGAATGCCTCTCTCACTAGGAATGACTCTATGTCTGCCTTCCCCAAGAGTTGCCACCAAAGTTGCTTTCAAGGCTTCTCACTCCAAGACAGTTAAAAGGGCCAAGTTCTTCCTTTAGCCTTCAGAAAAAGAAAGAACTGAGCTGTCTGGAGCAAGAATAAATGTCCCCTCTTCCGTTAAATCCCACGTACATGCACAGCCTCTGGAAATGACCATCAGTAGCGTGATTTGACTCGTTCCTTTCCTCTTGTCTGCCCACTGAGCCCCTAAAAGTAATAAATTCCCCTCTGCTCTGTCGCTCTGCTCCAGCAAAGTGCTGACACCCAATTCATAACCTCCCAGGAGCAGGTCCCTCTGCTGAACTCTCCCCTCTCTCTGGGGTGTAATTGAGACCGTTCTCACCTCCTTCCTGCCGTTTCATGCACTTGCAAAATTACGGCGTGACACAGTATTACACATGATGATACATAGTGTAAAATTGCTCTGGGATGAAATATCACGCAAGATGTTAAACCCCAGAGGGAAGAAAAAGGGAAGAAAAATTCACCCCTGGATATTTTGCCACGCCAGAGCTAAGATCCACCTCACTCGCTATTCCGGAGCATACAAAGCTTCATTAACATTCAAACACCAAAGAATCACAGAGCTGCAATACCTAATAAACCTCCCCTTTTTTTTTTTTTTTTATGATTAACATGAACCTTGGCAGTCTCTAAGCAATATAAACACTCACAGAGGGGAAATAAAATTTAGTGAGCAGATAAAACCTAGAAGTGCTGCAGACATGAATCTGTCACGTGTGACTGCTTGAGTGGGTAAAAGAAGGAAGGGAGGGATTTGCCCGCCCTTTCCCCGAAGTTTTACATGATTCCCAAAGGTTCCCTTAAGAGGGGATTGTCTGCTGGAATGGAGAAGAGAGAACATCGTTACCATACCAAAAAACTCCCCATCCTGCACAAAACACGGAAAGAGGCCCTTAACATCCGCGAAAGATGATGTCAACCTCCCATCAACAGCAACCCACTTGGCTTGGTTTCTCCCCACCCTTCCCATCCAGGAAGCACAAGCTGCAGTTCCACAGCAGCACAGATGAAGAAGAAGATATATTCTCATCAGGCCGCGGGATATAAGTTGTCACTTGGTTTTGCTCCAGCGAGACGATATCTAATTGCAACGGTGTTCCCATTAGCCTGGCTTTCATGCTGTCTGTCGAAGTATCCATCTTGCTCTGATTTCAGCTGTGGCCCATGGTTATTTTTTTCATCAGAAATTCCAGTTTTCCCTCTCTAGCTGCAATGCAAAGCCTTATTTTACAGCAAACCGGAGAACAATGCCACATCCAAACAGGGCAGTCTTCTGCTAGCTTTCTTCACTGCAAGGTTCCTACATTTTATTCTTGATTGAATTATTACATTTTATTCCTTATTGAATTCCTTGGCTAACATTTTTTGGTTTATGCCCATAGCTTTCAGGAAGGGCGTGCACCCTTCACTCCCCATGGAAGTCAACAAGAGAGGGGGGCAGCTGGTCCCCCCAAAAGTTGAGCCCGAGTGGCTCTGACAGCGATACTGATAACCTGCTGAGCTACAGAGCCTGCAGGCAGGTACACAACCTCACTGGGCTGGGACTGACTGTCACACAGCGAGGTATTGCAGTGCCCTGGAGCCCTGGGAAACCTGAACTTTGGAAATACCTGGGAGAAAAAAGGAAGCAGAGAATGGCAGATGGAAGTACTACTGCCCAGAGATATTCGTAGGGAAGGGTTTTCAGGCAGTGTAGGTGGAGGAGGGTCTGTTAGCAGATGGCAGTTCCCTCAAATTTATGCACTGTTTGAACTGAGTTGACAAATATTATTTATCCCAGTGGGAACAGGATGTAGACAGCTCTCTATTAGTACTCAACATCCAGCCTGTGCTGGTGAGTTGTGGGGGGTGTGGTTTTGTCCCCACTTAAGCCACATATTACCTGCATTAGCAGGAATATAACTTATAATCGTGGCCCCACTGTCAAGGCTTGTCATTCCACCTTTATGTTTTGTTCCCAGGTTCCACTGATGGTGTCACACACTGCAAGGACTCAGTATAAAAATGGTAAAAAAATTAAAATTGGATAGGGAGAGAAAATAACATGGCCATTCAAATGCAAGCCACCTCCCACTGAAACACAAAAGGTGGCATCCTACAAAACCCTGAAGCATCACCTTTCGAAGAAGCAAAGGATTGTTTTTGTAACCCAAACCACAATTAATCTATGAAATTAATCACAATTAGTCTAACATTTATTCTGTACAATATGGTCAGCAGAAGGAGCTCAGTAAGATTCCAAAAAGATGAGACATTCATATGGAGAGCCTCCACATAGCTCGAAGTAGGGCTTAATAAAACAAAAGGCACAGCCCTCTCTTCCTGCTCTGAGTCCTCGTATTTGATGGCATGAACCAGCCATTGAGACCAGCCCCACAAAGGCAGTCAGGTGTCTAAATACCTTCAGCTTCCTGCAGGACACTAGAATAGGCAAGCACCCTCTGTAGGCTCAGGTGTCTTCAGAGGGATAAGAAATTGTGCATTTTGGATTTTCACGCGTTGCTCTGACACATCTGCCTCTGGACCACTAAAATGGGTTTCTAAATGAGCTGATCAGCCACTCTGGTGCAGCACTGCAATTCTTGTCCTCCACTGCTAAAGCTCAAACCCATCACTGCTCATACTCTGGCAGCAGCCTTATCAACTGCTGTCTAAAATTCAATTGGAAAATCACTGCACTGCCCTTTCTTTGGGAGGAAAACAGCTGCATTCAGTCCAGCTTTGGAGGAACTCAGCAAGTAGCCCCCTGCTGCTTGTGGATCAGACATAAGCCTCAGGTGTCCAAGCATTTGAAACTGCCCTCCATTTGCCACCTAAGAGCAGCAATTCTCAGGATGCAAACAGATGATGTGATCTCTATCAATCTGGCTGAAGAAAAAAGCACAGAATCTCCCTGCCGTGCTCATCCAACCCTTGTGAGAGGCTACTAAGCAGGGGGGTTCATCAGTGTGGGTGGCACTTCTTAGATATCAAGCATGATTTTTCTTTTCTAAACCTGGCAAATAAATGTTTGACTCTGGACCACCTTTCCCACTGCGCAGAGCATGTGATATATATACTTATATACGCTCAAAATGGGAGTATAGCCAAGAAGATGCCACAACCAGGAAAAGCAGTGCTGTCCATAGGAAAACCAGCCAGGCAAGCAGCACCCAGAGAGGGGTTAATACTCTCACTGTGTAGAATTATGTGTCACTGTGAAGGACATCAGTTTCATTCCCAGGTAAAGATCATTTACCACGGAAAAATACCTACAAAATTCCGCACAGTCCTCCTAGTCTTAGCATCTGCAATGTGACTAAGGGACCTCAGAAACCAGATGCCTGTGTCCCTTCTGCACTGCAGTCTCACCCTCTTCATATTCAAGTTTGTCAGGAGAGGCTATCGCTGCTGATGTCATGTCTGGTTCTCACAGATACCTTCAATGTTGCTGGGTATTGGGAAAGTTTGTGACCTTTAATAGGCAATTCAGTCAAAGAAATTATCTTTGTTTTCATTTTCTCTTTGTAGAAGAAGAAAGACTCTGAATGAGGTAAAATTTGTTACCAATAAAATTGGCAGAAATCCTGTTTTGTCCCTTCATCCCAAAACTTCTCCCAGCTGATAGTTAGATGTGAGATTGACAACATTAGATCTCAACATGAAAACTACAGCTAAAGTGAAAGACTCAGGAGCACTTCCCAGCTCCCAGATCCAGCTCTCTATCCTGGCTGCCTCCCACCTGTATGGCAGGATGAAATCCAAGTGTGAACCACAGCATCATTTGAATCCAGGTTACTATTTAGGCAGGGAAGGAGCCACAGGGCTAACAGGACACTCAGATGGATCCACCAGGGGGATAAGGAGTCTGAAATAAACCCCAGGAATAGCTGCAAGAAGAGCTGCTCCCAGCCTGATCCATTCTGCTGGTAAAAAAGATTTGGCTGCACTTCTTCAGAAATGGCATTTCACTCGAATTTTAAAAAATCCTTTTGTAATAAGTTGCTGATTTTCCTGATTTATGGCAACAGCTTAGGCTCTGAAATTTTGAAAGGCTAAGTAAAAAAAAAGTGACACAACTGGGTCTCCATATTTGCTTGGTATTGTTCAACTTGATGTAGGATTTGTCCTTTATTATTACAGCACAGCTTTATTTCAGATGGTGTCCAGATTCTTAAGCAGCATATCTTAGAAGATACCTTGTAAGAGGGAAATGTCCTCAGTCATATATCTAAATCTTCAGAGTTATGGGAAAATACTACTTACTGCTGCAAGGCTTCTTCCATGAAGCTTAAGGGTTGGGGGTTTATTGTCCTTTACCTTAGAATTCATAACCATAAACCAATTTGGCCTCAATTATTCTCAGAACACTGAATACCATCCAGGAGGATGGTATAACCTTGGGGTCCAAAACCATCTCACATCTGCTCTACTGCTTCATGGGTTCCTTTCAGCCCACATAGCCCAGCAATCAAAGACCAAAAGCCTTACAGAATAAAGAGGGATAATTTCTCCAACTACCTAAAGCCTCAAAAGTATCCCCTTGAACCAGCTCTAGCTGTCTCTGAGCCTGTTTCCAGCCATGTCTCCGGTGGCTTCACCCATCTCTGCACACACCACCCACCAGTGAACCTCTCCAAGGTTGCAAATCTTAATAAAAAACATCTACCTTTTGAGATAACTACATACCCACCAGCAATTCCTCTGCTCTGCGCCTTGTAATACTGTGAGTGCAGCACAAGTGTGGAACAAGAACACCGTGTTTCTAAGCAATTTGTCAAATAATTAAATTATGCACACAATAACTAGCTGGCTCAATTATATTAGCCAGTCTCCATCATGTAATATAATTTCTAGTGGCTGTTTAGGCACTAATAGCCTCAGATCTTTTTGACTGTGTCTGGTGCCAGCTGTGGTCTGCATGACGTCTCTGTGCCAAGTCAAATCCCTTGAATGGAAAATTCATGGCTCGGTTTCCAAGCCCCCGCTCCTTATGGATCTAAGTTCTAAAATGCCATTTCAATAAGGATGCTGCCACCATATTAGTGAATATTACTAGTGAATTTCCACTTCGGTAAATAAAATGCTCTGTTTGATTTGCATTTTCTTTTCTGCCATTTAATGTCACAAAAAACATCCTTCATCAGAATAGGCTGGTATATTGAGCCGCTGTAATATTGTTTCTAGGAACACCAAATATATGGTCATTTTTGGCTGACCATACAGACTTCTGAAGGTTTTTTTCCCTCTCCTCCTACAAAATTATTTTCTTCCTTTTTCAATTGTCATTCCCTCCTTATTTCTGTAACTCTGCTACATTCAAAAGAAAAGGAGCAAAAATTTTTAAAAACCCCCAAATTAAACAGGTGACTCAGGAACACTGCTTATAAAAGTCTTTTTCTTCCCAAACCCATGGTCCTAATAACACCTGACATACTGTTTCATGAGGTGAGCAGTGCTGGAAGAGGCTTCTTTCCAGATCACTAATTTGAGATGGTTTTTCAATTAGTGGGATTGCAGCATCATCTCCACAGCTAACCCTCCATCAGAGACATGCTGCCATTTCCCATTGTATCCTGCAAAGCTTTGGCTGTGACATTTCCTCTGGCCACTTCATGTGGGACATGACAAGGGATACCTCAGCTCATCAAGGGCCCTTTTTAAATGCATTAAGAGGAATATAAGATAAATCAAGTAATCAATAAAATGTCTCCTTACCCTTTGCCTGCCAAGGCTCACCCTGAAGTCTCCTACATGCAAAATCTTCCCCTCTCCCTGCTTCCCTCACACTGGATCTGGTGCAGGGAAAGCATCAGGAAGCACTGAGTAGGAATGGGTTCAGGGATTAGCACACAGCAACAGACCTGGAAATGCAGATTGTGTTCCCTGCTCTGCTACTGGCTTTCTTTGACACCTGACACACTCTCAGGTCCAGCTCCACGGCTTGTCCTCCACTGGTACTCACAGACACCCCAGCAAGATCCATCTAAAGATGCAAGTGTATATGTCACCAAAAGCTCAGACATTTCTGGGCCCATGTGTGCAAAACTACCCAAGCACCAACCCCATTCCATGGACAAGGGTCAGGCTGATTCCAGGGAAAAGCTGAGGTCTGTCTGCTTTATGAAATTTCCTCTTCCACAGGCAGGGCAATTTTCAAAGGAAACCTTTGAGACTTGAGTATCGGTGTACCTGGCTAAAGGCACAAAATGGGATCCCTCCAGGCAACTTCTCTTGTCCATTTGCCTCTTCCATCGCTTTCTTACATTTTGATTTTACATGTGACACTGCCATTTTCCTTGTCAGCCATCAACAACAGAAAACAGGATTTAAAAACGCCCAGAACAATTTAAGCTCTTTATATGCCAGGGCAGAAGATAACTTTCCCCTATCACTCCCCAGTCCCATGGACTTCTTAGATAAAATGAAATCAAAGGTCAAGCTTGCACAAATTAAAACATTTGTTCAGTGCACTCTCATGGCTAAAAAATAATAATAATAAACTGGAAGCTCGTACCTTCAAGAAAGTCAACATATTCACATGCATTTCAGCATCTATGTCTACCATCAGAGGTCAGGAAATGAAGCTGGTAATATGACAGCATTCATGGTCCAGTACACCCATTTCTTTTCAAAAACTTACTCTTAGTATGTGGGTGCTTCATACAAGGAGAAATTGAGAAGCTGGCCAGCAAAGTGTCCCCTGGGTAAGTTAAGAATTAAAAGCCTTTCCATTTTAAATTAGAAACGTGAAGCTTTATTGCTAGAAATGACTTACAAAAGCTACTCTTTTAAAAACAAACAACAAAAATGAATAATCTAGCTGATTGTGATGCCTTCAAAGGCACGAGGCCAGTTCCATTAGCTGTGGATCTGACCCAACAGGCTTAATACATCTGCAAGTACTAACAAGAGGGAGCTCAGGTCTGTTTAACATTCAATCAGCAGCCCGTGCTGCATTATAAATAGAGAGAATGAAACATTACATGGAAAAAAAATGCATGAGTGAAGCATTTTACTTCCCTGATTTTTTTTCTTTATTTTTTTTTTTTAGAATTCTGTGGTTTGGCTACAAGACTCAAGATACACTTCACAATAGTCAATAAACTTTGCCTGGGCTTCAGTCAGCTGAGAACTCTTTCCTCCTCCGTCCAACCCATGCGATCCCTTTCGCTACATTAGCCAAACTAGCACTGAGCATATTTCACTCCACCTTAAATGTTGACAAGAAAATTACCCAAGAAATAGGGTTTACTGTGGGGTGGCAGGGCTACCAGAACGGAACATGGTGTTGTATTGTTGAACACAAGGATGGAGTGTAAGAAATTATTCAGACTAAATGGTAACTACAATTACATTTTGTAATTACCAGAATGGGTATCTCCATGCAGTCTCTTAGGAAAATCTTTTTCAGGCATTTTGTTCCAAAGCAAAGAGTTGGATGAGGTTTCTGCTCTGTTACTCCTTTATTCCTCTAATGTATCATGGTCTGGAGAATTTAGATTCAGCAGGTCTACCCCACAAACCCTTAGTCATGTGAATATTCTCAGTGACTTCCATTTTTAGACATGTTCTGCATAGCAATTAACTTCCTCTTCTCTCCAAAAATCAATTAAAGGAAAAAAATAACCCTGAACTAATCCCTTCAGCTGATTATTCTGTCAGTGCTTGCAGATGGCAAAAATAAAATATATTTGAGGTTTTTTAGCTGACTTTACAAAAGAGTACATGTTTCTGTAAAAAAGAATATAAAACAAAAATACACTTTAAGGAAAGATCCATTTCATATAAAAGCCATGTCTTTTTTTTTTTTTCCTTTTGCTTTGCCAGTTGGTCCCTAACCCAGTTGTACAGAGCACTCAAGTTAAATCAAAATATACTTCCCTTGTATGTATTTTCAACATGGAAACCCTTCCTGGCCTTACTTTCTCTGGACCTAGCCTGTACCAGAAAGCCAGGTATTAGCTGGGAACTCTTACAAAACCCACTGACTTTTACCCAGACAGGGGAAAGCTTGCAGGGTGTTTAGTGCCATACCCGGGGATGTGATTAGAAGTATCTGCTTTCTGGCAGCTGAGCCACAAATCCACATTCAGTTCATCCTCACAGCTCCAAATTGTCACTGATGATCACAAATGGCTCCATCAATCTACCTCCACGCGAGCTGTGAGACCAACTAGGATGGGTATGACCTATCCTCTTCTCTGCCTGTTACAGCCAGAGGAAGGGAAGAATGATTTCTGAGATCAGGCAGAAAGATGATGAGCAACATTTCTCACTTCTTTTCAGACACGCACATGAGAGTTTGCATCAGGTGTAAGTGGACGCAAGGCCAGGCAGGGCTGGGTGGTGGATTTGTGAGAAAGGAGAAATTGTAACTCTCTGCATTGCAGTGGGAAATACACAACCTCCAAAGACAAGGCAAAGTGTGGATCCAGAGACAGCTCACTCCATCACCGTCTGGAGAAGGCTTAAGTGAAGTGAGGGCTGCCTGACAGCCCTGCAAAAAGAACAAGCCCACTAGGAAAGGAGACTGATAATAGTTGAGAATTCCCAAAGGAATAAACCTCCAAATCAGTCCTTGGATACTGAAATCAACCCCTTCATACTGACACCTCTCCAAGTCCCACTTTGAAGGCAAGGCTCAAGAGGACAGCACTACACCACCCCTGATGCTGGTGCCAGCACAACACGATGCTATTGCCACAGCTGCCCTGTGCCTCCCACCTTTCTGATTTCCATCCTCTTTGTCCCTTGCTCTCCCGGATCACACAGCCCATCCGAGCGCTGTGCAGCCTGGAAACAACATCTCAGCCACATTAGCAATTATCACCAAAGTGATAAAAATCTCTGTGTATTAGAGCATGTTCCCTCCCTTGAGCACTAGTCACATTAGTCAGTGTAATGGGATCTTTCAGCAGCCACTCTGCATCTTCCAGATGTGGCAGTCACCATGGAAACATTGTTATTGGTAGTATTAAAAAGCAGTAAGGAAAATTGTCCTGCTCACACTCAGAGGAGTCCTTCCTCTATGAGTTAGTCCTGCCCTACAGTAACTTAACAATTAAAGGAATCTTTACATTTATTTAGCTATGGAACGGGCACAATGAATAGCCATTTTTACAGGATTCATTCATTGGCAGGTTAGAGGAAGAGCTATCAGCATAAAGCAATAGCCTACAGGTGAAAGCAGACCATCCTATGGAGAAGGAACCGTGGTACAGAAAGGGTATTTGGGATGGGAGGGGGCAGGGGGAGGACAAAGAGAGGAATGCCACATTTGGGGCTGTGTGTGTGCAGCAGAGCAAGGGAGAGTTGCCACCTAGACAGCTGCAAGGGTGATGTGCCTTTTGAAAACAAGGGCAGGGTGGGCAGGTAGAAAACTGTGTGCATTGAGGGAAATGAGGCGTTTCTCAAATCTGTGCTTATGATACAGACATTTGGCAATCCAGAGGCACACAGCAAGTGTCCACACCACACCGTAAGAGACACCTTGTGCTCACATCTCAGTGGATCTCACCCACAGAAATAAAGTGACCAAGACCTGCTCCCCACCTTCCTCCACAAGTGTGCAAACCCGAGACTTTCCTTTCCTCTGAACTGCAGTGCCTGTGACATGAGGATCCTTTCACTACAATATCCAGCTGGGGATGTGATGGGAAGGATCCTACAGGTTCAAGCAGAGAAAGCACCTTCCATTTCAGCAAAGCTGTTACCAACAGCAAATCAACCTTTGGCTCTGGCCCAGGAAAATCTTTCTTAATTAGTAGTCAAGTATTTCGGATACCAGCTTGGTTTCAATAATGAACAATTATTGCATCAATGTCTGTTTTGTAGGGTGTGGCTGGTGATAAACCAATCTTGTTCTAAGTCTTTCACATTGGGTCAGAGGATAATAGTTGTTTGTGTATGAGCATTTCAATAACAGAAATGTTTGAGTGGGTTCCACTATATTTTAAGAACCTGATGAAAAGTGTGGTGAATAATTACATCCACTAAATATGCACGTATCAGAGCAGTTTCAGGGTGGAGGGAGGAGAGAGTTGATCTAACCATAAGAAATATATTGTCATCAAATACTCAACAGGAACAGATTATGCAGCCTGTGACTCTGAAATTAGATCTTGCCAACTTGCAGCAAAGAGTGAAGTTTCCAGTCTTCTTCAGTGATGTAATGATCAGTACTTGCAGATGATTTTTCCAGGTAGGTAAATTGCGCACAAGAAAACATCTTAAATATCTTAATTTCGCCCCTGGTACACCCACTCTCAACTTGTTCTTTTAAGGACAAGTACATAGTTTAATTATTCCAACTCTGAAGGAGTGATAACTTCAGCTTTCTTAAGAAAATGATCCATGAAAAGAGAAGAACTGTGGAAGACCTGAGAAGTCAGACAACTACAGCAGGTAACTATCACCCAGCTAGCAGTCATTGTCTCCCTGAAAAAACAGTAATGAATAGCTCTATAGCAGAGGTTAAACTGGCTGCACATGAACTTACTTGTGTAATAACGAGAGCAATTTGCACAAAACCAGTAACTAACAGGCAGTTGCATGTGTCAACCCGTTGCTCCGTGTTGTAAGTGTATGCTGAAAGGCCACTCCTGGTGCTACTTAGAGACAGAAATATCTGGACAAAGTCAGGGCTAGCACAGGTCTACCCATACCCACTGGCTCTGACTGGATCAAGCACAAAATCCATCAGCAACTAGTCTCCAGCTTGTTTCATAAGCAGTGTGCTGAAGACAAGCTCCACCTAAGTGACAGACAAAAAAGGGGGTAGAAACCCACTCTTCACTTTGTAAATGCTTCTGGTTGATGTCTGTGTTTTCTGGACTGGTTGGAAGACAAAAGGAGTCACTGGAAAACCTGTTGTCCAGAAGTAACAAGACTTTTCATTCAATGGATAATCTGCTTGAAAAGTGAAAGAGCATTTGATCTCAGTTCAGCATTGATGGAAATAAGGGCAGAAACTCAAGAGAATGAAGACACTTGCATATGAGAGATTGTTCTTAAAAGCTGTAACATAGGATATCACTAGCACAAAAAGCTGTAAGCCTTACCTGAAATGCAGAGGGTTAGATATATGTTGTCCCACAAAGTAACACAATTCTATGCTAGAGAGTCATCACATTTGCAGACCTTTGCTAGTGGACTTCAGTGTCATCACTGGATGGCAAAGCATGGTGACATGTACTGCTTTCAAAGCACACAAAATGTCTGGCAAACACCAGACCCTATCCCCCTTCAGACTGAGAAACCCCGGTACACATCGTTACTGCAAAATACAATCTTTGCAGTTCAAAAACTTCCTAGAGGGAAACACTCAAAAGTTATAAAGAGTCTGGAGGAGGCAAGGTCTATAAATCACTGCCAGTCAGCTTAGAAAAAAATGTTGTCATTGTGTCTCTGTGGAGGAGTAAAACGATAAAAGAAATTTGTTTTATGTATGGATGGCTCAACCATAACACTATTTTAACATCATTTTCTTGTAACCCATCTACACACAACTATTTAAACATCTGTTATAAAGTATGTATGGAGTGACTCATCCAGCTGAAGAATAAGCCTAATTGGTCAAACTTCCAGGACACTGTGTGCTGAGCTATAGAGAATCATAATCTCATCTATTAGGAGATGTGACATGTTGCAGAAGCTATCTAAAATTCCTGGAAGAGGTAGTGTGAAATAAGAACCGTTGCCTAGGGACAGTCTCTTCTTTACGATTAATTAAAGAGCTCAGATCTGTGCTATTCTGGATGGATGAAAAATATGCATGCATAAGCTTAGGTTCTGGCTTTGGCTTGCTCATGCGAGAAAGTTGTCTAATAATTCATTAGCCTCTTTAATAAAAGATACCCAAAAGGCGGAATAAAGGGCATCTGTGGATTTGACTGCCATGTTCATATGGTCCCAAAATTTCCTCCAGAGATCCTGCTCTTCTGTATAATGCAGCTACATGACTCAGGAAAAAAAAAAACAAACACAAACGAACCAAGAAGTTGGGAAGAGTTTCCTTTTTCCCTGAGAACATTCCCCTACCAAGTGACCAGAAGTACAGGAAAGAAAAGCACTGTATTAATTGTAACAGGAATGTTAAAAACCCCTCCTAAGAGACCATTAGTGGGTGGGGAGCACAATCATAAATATGGAGTCCCAACAGTATTTTTCTACAAATAGCTAGTAATGACAGAGATTCACTTTGCCGTACTTTGGTTTGAATCGGTGATAATTCTACTCTTTGGGTGAAAAATACAAGACATCTCATTTTGTATTCTCCAGGATACCAAAGGAATGTAATAGAAGACAGGAGAGGACCTCTTGGCTATTTCTTTGCACCCTCTTACTGTCCTGTCTCTTTCCCCAGAGCACAGGTAGCACATACCGAGACATATTGCTTCTCATACACAGACTAGTAGAGCCATAGGAGCAAAATTGCTCCCTACGAAAATCCCCGAGTTCAAGCATTGCTGTGCACTCACACTAATTTTACATGCATTTCCCATACAGATCCTACATATTTGGAGTGCACTAAGCCAATGGATCATCTACACTTGGATGGACTTTTTGCCTTTCCCTCCATCATTTCTCCCACATAAATCAGTGGGATGATTAACTTTATTTTGCCAGTGTACAGCTACCAACAGCCTGGCTCAAGTATAGATGAATACTTTAATTTTAATTGATGTGCTAGCACGAAGATGCAGATGGTATTTCCACCACACCACATTCTAGATGGTTATACACAGGAAACAGCCAGCACAAGAAAACATGATGATCTCATTTATATTATCTTTTTTTAAGCTTTTAAAAGTGTAGCCAAACTGAAATAATAAAAGTTAAGTATTTACTATTATTTCCTCTCACAAAAACCAAATGTAAAATGATTTCATCAGTACCAGAGAATAGGCCTGCTTATAACCAGAGGGCAGTATTTTTAATAACTGCACTAAAAATATTCACTGGTATAAAAATGTGGTGCAATAAAAAAAAAAAAAGTACAAAAGGTAATGAAATATTACCTATTATTTCAGCTCATTTTTGTCAGGAAATAATACTACAAACTTAATAGGCTACATGGAAGCCTTATGAAAAGCAGGCAGGGAGAGGCTTATAGTCTTATCCAGTATTAGACGAGAGGCTGAGTGATTACTAAGTTGACGTTGAAGAGCAGAGAATGGAAATCATATGGACTTTGGGGAAAGGAAATAGCTTAAAAATGAAACTGTCATGCTGCCAGGCTGCATAGGAAGAGGCAGAGCTTCCGCAGCCATCCCCACCGCGCAGCAAAGGGGAAGGCAGCTGAGACCCCTGTCAGTGCTGTGCGCTCAGCTGCAGCCCCCCGCTCGCCTGCCCCTGCTGCTGCACCGGCCTCGAGCACTCACTGGGGAGAGCCATGGGAGAACAGCACCGAAAATAGCAAGGGCAGAGGAAAACATGCATTGTGAGGAGAGCTTTGAGAGCAAGGGCAAGTTGGATGTCTGGGAAAAATAAGATACTCTGTAGAAGGAGTAGATGAAATGAGATTTATCCACATGAGCCATACATCTAACTTAGGGGCCTCCAGCACACACGATGTGTGCAGATGGGATGTTCTCGGTTGTTTTTTTTAAATAACAAAGCCAGATCTTTTGATTGGGATTAAAACTTGGTTTTACACTGACCTTAACACTGTTTCGGGTTGCAGGCTTAAGATTTAAATACCCAATGAAACACCGTTACTTACAATACCAACAATGCCATTTATTGCAGGTCACCAGCCAACACATCGCTTCCAGGAAACTCTGCATTTACTGGGGTTTCTCAGGCACATTGTGTCTGGTTCTGATTTGGATGTTGCTCACAGTGGAAAATGTCTGCTGTGGTTTCCAAAACTCAGGATTTTACTGTGGCTAATTTGCTGTTTACTCTACTGGTGGTACCATCAGAGAGTCACTCTTGGTGGTAAAGAAGTACTACGCACGCAAGAAGAATTCAGTCAAAATCAGCTGCATGTAAGCCCCTGGTAAGTAATTTAGATCACAACATGTGATGTCCATAAACATTTATTCACAGACCCCTTAAGAATAAATTACAGCTTTAAATATTTTGGGTGAACGCAACAGAATTGTCCTTGTGAAATATCTTTTAGTGAATTTCTGGAAAAAACCAGAAGCGGTGCCATTCTGCAGTGCTTCAGAAGAGAAGCATTTCTGCTTTCAGTGAGTTGAATAAGCTGCATCTTGAAGTTTATCAAGGATGAATGGTAAGGGTTTTTTCTGAATCACATTCCAATTTTAAAAGTAACAGTTTTCTTCTAAATTACTGAAAATAATTATATTAAACGTTTTTATTCCTTGCAAAACTAAGAAAACTGGGCTAAATGAAAGGCTGTTCAGTTCCTTTAGTCAATTCCTGTTAATTAGCAAGGATGACACCCTTCCACAAAAGTTTTCAAGCCCAATCCTAGCTCTTCAATGAACAGGACTATACCTAGGCATTGCCTACTTTCTCTGTTTTTTACTCAAATCATTGGTATTTCCTCTGACTTTTGAAATGTGAAATCAGGTCTCACATTTTTATCACTCCCATGTTGCGTGGTTTAGGAAATGCACTGTATCTTCTCAATGAAAAGGGAGAAAATGTTAGCAGCTACATGCTTGGAGTCTAATTTTAGGAGGAACTGAGCCATGCTAATGCTGCAGTCAACAGGAACTGAGGGTGCTCAATAATTCATGAGTTTCTTCCCATGTTTGAGTAGAGCCTGTTGAAAATTTCTCAAGAAAGTATTTTTCATCAGAAAACTCCAATTCCTTTGAACCAAAACTGCTTACAGGACAGGATATGCTTTGATACTTGTCTAATATCTCTTTTTTTTTATCCAGTTTGAAATGGCTTTTAATCTATAATAATATGATTATATAATAATAAACCACACAAATATGAAAAGGATGTTTGACTACAAGACAAAAGAATTTTTAAAAGGCGAAACAAACTGTTTCAATCAGTCTTCACTGTGGTTTTTTAAACTCTTTTTAAACACAAATGTTTGAGAAGAAAAAGGATTTAAAACTTGCTTTACTTTCATTTTGGGCTGGAAAATATTTTCATAACTTTTCCTGGGAAAAGGAAAGCATTTCCTACTTTAGATCTAGTTATGAAAGTATTTTCATGCCTGTCTTAAAAAAAAAAAAAGCCTTATACTCATGATGCAGATAAACCTCTTTTTGACCCTAGTGATGAGTGGAGTGTTAAATTTGTTACGTCTTTACTGTCACTTTGATTCAGTTATTTTCAAATGAATGGCATTTGCATCGGAAGGCAGCAGAATAACCATTTCTTACCTTTAGTCTTTCTGTTACACCATCAGTGAAACTGACTGTGAATTCAGCAATTTTGGGCACTCTGAGCTTTCCTTTGTTCTTCTGGTCAGGCTGATACTCTGTTCTTGTTTTCACAATTACCTGGAAAATATCAACACTTAGAAGGTTTCTGCACACAGCATACTTTTTGGGTTTGTTTTTTTTCTATATAAACCATCCCCTGGACCTACACAAGAACCTTAGAAACATCAATTAACACAAACTCATCATACCCTCAGGAACAACGAGAGGCAGATAAATAGCCAGGTAAATCCACAGACTTTAGACAGTGATCTTATGTCATTGAGTCTTAAAATAGCTGACAGCAAAATCTTTGACACTCACTTTCACTTAGTACTAAGCATATCATTTTTATATCATATTCAACAGGCAGAACACGCGGAATAACAGCCCATCCTAAAGAAGAGCCTCACTTATTAAAAGCCCCATCCTAATAAATTCCACTGAAGCCAATTTAAATTTAGGCCATTTGGTGTCTCATTTATTCGGGTGCCAGATTATCAACATTAATCTCATACTATCACCTTGGGTTTTCCCCAGAAGATCTCAGTGTCATTTGCTGACTAATCCAGGTCCTACTAATCTTATAAAAACGGGGTGTCTTACGCCAAGGGAGAAGCTGTAAGTGGCTTTTAAAAGGATACAGTCAAATTGCCAAAATTACATTGTTAATCTACTTTGAATTTATTCACACTCTAGAATGACTCTAAATATTTTGGGTAAAATGCACCCACTGCAGAAACAGAAAAGGTAACACTTAATGCCAGCCGCTCCAAGAGGGGATGAGCATCGGGGCTGTGCTCTGAAACCCTTCAGAGGAGTGAGAGTATCCACCCCATTATACGCAAGGATCTTAAAAGACTACCCACCCATGAGCCCGTGAGCTGAACAGCATCATGAAAGCATTCCAGCAGAGTCACACTATCTTACTCTAGCTGGAAAATGCAAGAGAAGACAAAACAGCCCTGTCTTCAGCACTGGCCAGGAGCAGTGGTTGTGAGCACACGCTACCACGGGGCTTCTGCACAGGACTCCCACGGCAGGGACAAGGCCCACAAAACATACAACAGTCCGGTGTGGTTTGCAAGGTTTGGATGGGTTAAACACCCGAGGACAGAAAGAACACTGAAGTTCTCAGTCCCAGGGCCAGCACTTCCTTTTTCTGACCTCCCATTCTGCATTGCCAGGACTATGCAGCCATCAGTCGTGCCAAGGGGAAAATTAAATGCTCCAGGAGTGATGACTGGTTCATAGCAGAGTGACGAGAGTGATCCTAAAGCTCTTTGTCAGAAACAAAACGTCTTGAAGGATTGAAAAAGATTATATGATGCACAAGGTTGAGCTACCAGCTAATGAAGAACTTATTTCCAAATGAAGACAGCACAATCTGGTTTGGACCAGAGAAACCCCCAGGTATTTAATCCTCCTGCACTTAATGCCGTGTGAAAATCAGAGTGAGAGAAAATCAGTGAGGAGTCATAAGCCAATTTGGATTTTCTGGATTCAAATGCAAATCATTAAAAACTGATGAATATTTACATCTTTCAGCATATCCCTCTCAATAACGTTTATGGCAGTAGTATTTGCAACGTTCAGACTTTGGAAGAAGGAGGGATAAAACCCCACCCAAATGTATTTATATTAGCATTTTGTAATTCAGGATTTCCAATGATACAACAGAGATGATGGGAAAGGAGGCAGGGGGATAAGCTTGATTTGGTAGGTTTGGGAATGAACCCAAACCTTACTCTGAACGTACCACTGAATCAAAGCCCACTGTGCTCCAAAGCTCAGCCCAGCACACTACGGACCAAAGAAAGCAAAGCCAAGACAAACCAGCCCAGGTTAGCTCTGTCACCAACAAGCAGTAACCTCATTTTCTCACTCAAATGGAGCCAAGTGCACTCAGGACTCCACACAGCTGGTCTCGACCTTTCCAGTCTTCTCGCTGGCCTTTTGTAAACCCAGTACAGCAAATGACAGAGTGTCAGCCATTGACACCTGCCCACCAGGGTTCAGAAATTGCACTCATTCTGTTTGCAAACCTACCAGTCACAATGCCCAGTTCTCCCACACTCATGCTTCCTGCTTGATACAAACCTTAGCTGCAGGTAAAATTTTTAAATATACATGAGGGCTTTTCCAAACTCTAACAGTAGGTCCTAATGAAGCCAGAATATAGAAAAAATAAATTAAAAGCTTTACTTGTTTCTAGATATAATTTTATTCCATTCTTTGTAATTCATACCAGTTTTCTAATGAGTATTTGTAACTGCTGTTACATTCAACCAATATCCTATAAGCAGGAAAGTCTGAATTGTGCTGTCTACGGGGATACAGCATAAGACTGAAAATAAGCCCACACAGCCCTTGACAGGACATGAGATTCAAGTCCAGTAGCAACGTCTATCATGTCTGTGAATAAATAAGTAAGTTCAGTCCCCAACCAGACCAGGAGCTACTTGAAACACAATTTGCTGACTGTGCCAGCAGTATAATGTGTGTGTGCAGAGCCATAGTCATCCCACTGGTCAGTGTTTTGCAGAGAAATTCAAAAAGCTTTAGTAGAGGAGGTAAGAACTACCTTTGCTAAATGCCTTTTGGCATTGCAAAAGCTAAAGATCTGCTCTCCAGAAGTATCTTTGTCAGGCACCTGGTGGAATTACTCAGCAGAAGAAAGACAGAGCAGCCAGTAGGGTCTCCTCTTTAAAGCAGAGGACAGAAATAAAATGACAAAGGGCAAACAGAAAGCCAAAAACCTGTAGTGTGGGGGTGGCATTCAATAATGTGGCAGTAACGATAAAAATGCAATTTTGCTGAGGGCACAGGGCGCACATTTAGAAGAGCTACCTCTTGTTCAGTCCCCTGCAGTCCAAATACATAAGTCTAAGCATGGATCCCTCTCCTGCAGCAACGTTCACCCCCTCTCCTTCCAACAAGCTGCCACCAGGATGCCCACACAAAGGCTTCTGGAAATCGAGCTGTGCTCCTCACACTCCTTGAGCCTCCTGCATGAGTGAGGCCACCCCAGTCAGGGCTACCTCAGCAGCATCCAGAGACAGGAGCGAGCCCTGGCAGATGGTAACACAGGGATACGGATACACACACACACACACACACACACCACAGCGAGCACGCGGTGAGAGGAACACACAGATACACATACACACACACACACACACACACACCACACACACACACACACACACAGGCCTTGGTGGAGCATTTGCTGTGCTGACAGCCTCCCCTGCACGTGTCAGTTGTGAGCGCCTCTGAAACAAGTTTAAATGGGAGCAAAACCCAAAAGGACCTTTCTAAAACACAAAGTATTAATCTAAGTGCAAATTTAGAAAAGGAATAATTAATCTTACAAAGAAATTCTTCTGTATTTTTAGCATTGTTGGGTTTTTTTGCTATTTTGGTTGGTTGTTCTGTTTTCATTTTCCAGTTTCTGATTTGGTTCGGGTGGGAGGGAAGATTTGCCTTCTCCCTGTTCCCTCCCATCACTCCTTTTTCACCCTTTCTTTCCATTTTGTCACTGAGAAAAAAGTCTTCCAGAAATTCTAACCAAATTGCTGTTGGATGTACCGTAATAAAAGCCCCACTGACTCCACAGTCAGTGCAATGATCAGCGTTCATTTATCAGCAGTTCCATCAGAGCCCAGACTCCCACTGTTTCAATGCAAACAAGGTACATTCATCTCACACCACGACAGGTTTCCTGGGAGAGCGACTGGCGTTTATTACAAACCACAGCAAACAGAACCATCCCCGTTCCCTCTTCTTGTCCCTTTCTCAGCTTTGTGGACTTCAGTAGAGTTATTCTTGATTGAAACCAGCAAAAGGGAGTACAATATCAGGGGCCTGTGTCAGTTGCAATTCAAAGCAAACTGAAAGCAATGCCCAGCACCTCATTCCTTTCCCTGCAATGCTGTTATGGTGGTGATGAACTGCTGGAAGGGGGTAACCTTCAGGGTGGCATCGCTGCTTGGCTGTGCCCTGGACTCATCAGGACAGACAATAAATGCAAACAATCAAACCAGTGCTTAAACGGACAAGTAGTCACTTGAATACTCCCTAAAAAGACAATTAGCCCCCTCTCCACCCCCACCACAGCACCATCCTGCCCATCCTCTGCACTTGCCTCCTTGGCTCTCACCTCCTCCTGCATGCTCCCTTGTCTTAGTTCATACTCCTCATGGTGAGAAGGGTCTGCCTGGTTTAGGCTGGCATCCCTAACCACGAGCTTACTGGGGCAGAGACAATTATTATCATCATCATCCTCATTCCTCCTCTCATGAAGCAACCATCACACCTTGCGGATGAGTATTACAAAGCAAATACAGCCCCATCTACTTTTTTGGATTGTCTGAGCCTTTGTGATTGCTGGATGAATACCCTTGGAACTTTTTTGGACACTCACCAGCCTTTGTGTTTCATTATCGAGGCCCTGATTCAGCACCATCTTATGTGTGGGCCTCACTTTGTGTGTTGTGATTGTCCACCCAAGAGAGCAGCCTCCCTGCCAGCTCAGTCCAGCCTATCTATAGCATTCCACAGTCAGCACTGTGGATGGAGGCTGAAAAAATATTAGCTCTGGGGATCTCCCTGCAAATTATGTTGCTGCTATTCTTGAAGTTTTCTCACTATTTTCCACAGGCCCTCCACCTTTAAACTGCCAAGCCACCGTGCTGTTTATGACAGATGCAGTAAAGCAGACACAAATAAATTAACTGGGACTTTCTTCATTTTCCAGTCAAATTAAACTTGTTCTTTGAAAGTTGCTTCCCAGCTGAAGTTTGCAGGCTGATTGTAAGAATAAAAGAAAAAAGAGCTTCCAAAGAGCAGCAAAAAGATGTGTGCAATTATGGGAATCCACACTGCCAGTCCGAGCAGCTTCCTCCACAACTGAGTTTATCTAGCATTTGAACTCATTAACTCCCACTTCAGTGAAGCACTTAAGCATGCAAGCAGTCCTATTAACAACAGCAGGATTAGTCCGATATTTAAAGTTAAGTGTGCATTTTAAGCAGTTTGGCCAGATGGGAGCTTAAGCTGGTTTCAATCACCTTCCCACAGCCAGCTGCAATACTGATGGCTCAGGGCTCTGGTGGCCTCCTTCAGCAAGACCGCTCAAAGCAGTTTATATACCAGCAGGACTCCAGTATCTCCACATCACTGATGGAGCAGTAGGGGAAAAGAGGAAAACAAAAAGCAGCTCAGTAATGTGCTGAGTCACACCAGCAATTGGTGGTTGAGCCAAGAAAACAGACCATGGCTTGCTGCTACTTACAGTGCACCTTGTTTCCTCAGGTCTTCATTAACTAAATTATAGTAGTAGCTCCAGCACATCCTTCACATAAATATAACATTTTTGGCGTTAGGGGCTAGCCAGAGATATGCTGGGGTGGGTAGGAAGTCTGATGCTCTATGGAAAATGGCAGCTCCCTGCAGAACTGTTGTCATCAATCATCCCAGGTTGGCAGATGTAGTAATACTGGTCGTGTCTTGAAAGGGTTTTCCTTTCTATTCTCTTTCTTCTATCTTCTGATTCCTCATTCCAAGGCCTCAAATGTTTTATTCTGTAAAAGCTCAGTAGCTTTCTCTACAGAGAATGGCCTGTAAAAGTTGTAAAAACCCAAACACAACAGGACAACAAGCCACATCTATCATGCTGCTCCACACAAGCAAGATTTTTCTAATGACACTGTTTGCTAATACATTTATCGAGTCCTGAACCTAAATGCACTTATTATTCTAGGCTTAATGCTAGTGACACCACCAGAATCAATAGGAAACCTTTCCTCAGCTTTAATGAATGCAGGACCAGGCTTCTTCTCTGTAGTGATGCTTTGGAAAATTATAGGTGTACTGAGGTGAGAAACAACAGATGAGAGTCTGCATACACCAGCAGGAAATCCATCATCAACAACCTTGAGGAAGCAAAGAGTAGGAAAGTGCTGGGAAATCTAGAGATTTTGGATGCTGAAAGAAAAAGAAAGTAAGCTTCTAACCAAGGGGACTATATTAAAAACATTTGTTTTCAGGAGGAAGGAGCAGAGTAGACGTGAAATGTGACAAATGGAGAAATATCACATTAAGCATGGAACCTTAAAAAGGATTTTCCTGCAATGGGATGAAGTGTTTCAGAAAATGAACTGATATGAATTCTGAGCCTTGTCTCAGACTGGCTAAATGTAACATCATTTATTGCCACTTTATATTTGCGTTTGAGCTCTATGGTTTTCCCTGAAGAAATGAGTAATAATATTTAACATAACTGGCATTGTGAAAACTTTAAATTATTCATTTGGAAAAGGACATGCAGCCCTGCTGTAATTCCCACTTCACTGCCACGGTGCATGTAATATATGGTGGTTCAGGTGCTGCAAACTGCAAACCATAAAAATTTAAAATACTACTTCCTGGGATTATTAATAATGAAGAGTCTCTCACACAGAGTGGCTTCCAGATTGACAGAAAAGATAAACAAAATGTGTTTCTCCTCCCAAGGAGAAAGGTTTCAAAGCTCTAGGTTCAAAGCTGGACTTTGTAGTCCCACAAAATGGTTGTAACACACCCATCCGTTGCCACTTTTAAATGACAATGAGACTCCTGGCTTCCATAGACATGCCTGCCTTCATTCCTTGCAGAGAGGGAAGAACAGGAAATACAAACACATCACTGGCACTGACCTCGTGGTTTCCTCTGCCTTCATTACCCAACTGAGCATCAGTAGCTGAGCCAGACCTTAGGCCAAGTCCCAGCTGCAGCATGCTGTCCTGGTTACTGACAGCACAGTGGTGACCCCCTGCCTTGGCACTAAATCTGCTGTGACTGAGTCGGTTTCTGTGTGTAAGTGCTACAAGCCAAGGGATGGCTAAAATTCGCCACCTGCTCCCACACAGTATTCACCAGTGACCTCTGAGCTCCAATCCTCACACACAGCCAGCTTCAAAGAGCAAAGGAGATGAGCACATTGCCAACAGTAGCTGAGGTTAAAATAATTAGCAGTAAAAAAGTATAGGAAAAGAGGTGGAAAAATCATGTTTCAGGGCTTAAAACAATCTCTTTCTTTCTCTGCAGGCTTAGGATGAAACATTCATAGACATGAGCAGCTCCATGCCTACTGCAGCATCTCCTGGACCTCCTTCTGACCCTTGCTCTAGCTACTGCTAGAAACAGGACACGTTCAACTGGATGGACGTAAGGATGAGACTACCTGACAATCACCATGCTGCAAATTCCCAGAGTTTTAGATAACTGAGCCTTTAAAAACTTTCCCAAATAATTATGACTATGTTCCATCCCATGGGACAGGCAGCTATGTTTCCAAACCAATAGGATGAACACTTCTTGCAGGCAGAGTTCTCAGAAATTATTATTCAAGTATTAAAGTTGGCATTTGGGATGTGTGTAATGGTAGTCCCCATGGCATCCTAGTCACTATTTGAGTACATGAAATGCCTGAAATAGCAAGCAGTAAAAAGAAGGTAAGAAAAAACCAAGGATGCCTGGGGATCAAATCCATAGTCGATGCAGAAAGCCACTGTCAGGAGAAACACTGCTTTTTTTTTCCCCCCCTTTTTTTTTTCCTGTATGAGCTTATCTAATGGGTGTTGTGCTAGAAATGAGTTTCACAGAGGGTGGTAGAAAAAAGTGGTCTCCTGAATCAGTGCCAGGAGGATATTCCAGGCATAAGGAACATCACAAAAGGACAAAGACAGCAAATGTAATCAGCCCTGGCATCACCGATGAAAGGCAGTACAAAATGCATAGGCTGCACTGGGAGCTGAAAGCCGCTGAGAAGGGAAAGGAATAGCTCACAAGCACAAAGGGAGCTTGAAAATTATTCAGCTAAGTCTTCCTACAAATACCCAGGTGACCAGAACCATCAGGAACCCATAGGAGGCTGTGAAGGGGTGACAAAATTGATTTCAGTAGGTTCAGCCAGGAGAGGGTATAGCAAATCAGACAAAAGAATCAATCACTCAGACATAGCAATGGTAAATTGGCCAGGGTAAATTAGCAGAATTCCATTGATTTCATCTAAATTACATTGATTT